>JBBPQC010000157.1:0-34519 GCA_038092295.1 Leccinum arenicola | reverse complement strand
AAGGAATAGATTCGTTTTATTGCATCTCCGCTTCAATTCCGGACGGCGGTGCCGGACTCTACGCCATTCTCCAAATAATGACAAACCAAAATGTTTGCGAACTACGCACTACCGAACAGGACCTTAGGGAGGGATCCATTTCTGGCAGTAACACGCCATTCTGTAAGTACTGACTAGTACGCGATCCTGCAAATTCCTTTGTCTCCGGAAAGAGACGTACCTAATCGTACATAGTCATTAATTTGTAGGTCCTAGGCGTGTCTAGAACTAGCCGGAACATGGTCCGGTTCCGCTCCTTCCTTGGTCCCGGAAATAAGTAGACGACATTTGTCACGACGAGCACGGACTCATTCGCGAACATCGGCCTGGTGGTCTAGTAGTATGATTCCTTGTTAGGGTCGCTGTGGCACCGAATTCGAGGAGGTCCCGGGTTCAATTCCCGGCCAGGCCCCGGCATCTGCTCTTTTTCACATGTTGGACGAACATGCTTGTGTTTCCGGACTCTTTTACGACAAAAATAACGCCGAGATGAAGTAGCAGCGCCGTGGCGGAACGCATCGAAAGTCGACGAAGAATGCATCGATGATGAAGGAGGTCGATTGATTGATTTGCCCATTCGCTGCTAGGAGCACGCACGCACCGTATCTCTTTTCACGTCACGGCGACTGATCAAAGGGCCGCGTCAACTCCACGGGATACCTAGACATTCCAAGCCATCAGGGGTACATCACGCAGACCAGAGGTTCTATCCAAGTGCATGTCCCTTAATCAAGTACCCCGATCCGCTGCTTTTCAACTCGGAGTGCTTGGACCCGCCTCGCGCGAGTCTCTGCGCTATTTCTACGGTGAAACGCAAAACTTCTCCGAACCACAGCACTTATGACAAAGAGGACACGAGGCCGACTGTACGCCTCGAAGGTCGGGAAGAGCTCTCCCGGTGAAAGAGATGCGGCAAGCCATGATGGTATCGGAGGGTTTGACGTGAACAGGTAGATTAAAATTCCAGCCCCGCGGGTACGCTTACATAACACGTCCGTGTTTTGCGGAGCTCGGATCACACGTTCAACATCCGAGATGCGATGGGTACTCAGACAGCGCTGAGCTTATGATTGGCGCAGCTGGCGCCCGCTTGAATACCATTGATAAACGCCATTTTTTTTCCATGCAAAGCTCCCTGTCGTCACTTTTCCCCTTCACACCACCATCATCCAAATGCATGTTCCACCGCTGGATGACCACGGACACAACTCTTGTTTTTCCTTGAGGCGTTTCCTTACACCGAACCCTCCCCCTCCTCCGGGTCCAGCGAACCAACCATGTACAACCAATAACACACCGGATCGGTCAGCCAAGAAACCGGACCTCACCCTCGACAGCGTCCTTGTCCGTTTACTCGTTTTCGGATGCTCGCGTTTTCTGACAATCCCGCTTCAGGCAACCTATGATGACATTCCTATATCCTTTGAATCTTGCTGCGACTTCTGCTCCGGTCCAGCCATCCAATCCCTCGGTCCCCCTCCCACTTACTCCGGGATCATGTCTAACTTCGACGCGCCGTACGGTTTCATGACGACCATTGTCTCCACAATAGATACCATTGATCCCGCCCTGAGATCCCTGAGTCTTGGCATCCACGGTAGGTAGACGTTGACATGAGAATTGTACATTTTGCAGACGTCTTGTCGCAGACCACCCCGAGCTTATGTTTGAGGAATAGTACGTCCTCATTACTAAATATTGTTCCGCCCCCACATGACCCCTTGCTCAGTTACGCACATGATGCGCTGACGACCTTTATGGAAAGTCACGGTTTCATCGTGACTCGCCACTATCTCGGCCTCCAGACTGCTTGGAGAGCCGAGTTCACCCACGGTAAGGGAGGAAGAATCATTGGCGTTAACGCCGAGATGGACGCATTGCCCTTGATTGGGCATGCATGTGGTCATAATCTGATCGCTGTGAGCGGCGTCGGGGTAGCCATCGCAATAAAATCCGCATTGTTGGCTCACAACGTCACTGGCAAGGTCGTTCTACTGGGAACACCCGGTAAGTTAGGACTGATGGTGGTGGCAGAGAGCAGAATTTAAAAATATACAATCCGATCAGGCGAGGAAAGTGGTGGTGGAAAAATCATACTACTTGAACGTGGCGGCTATGCCGGGATGGACGCATGCATAATGTCTGTGGGCCTGTGGCAGCTTGTCCGATTAGTAAAATTCACTGACCGTGCTGCGCAGGTGTCATCCTTCGACAGGACCCCCCAATTCCGTCTCCACAGGATCATGCTTGGCTATGCAACCGGTCGACATCGAATATTTTGGCCAATCGTAAGTCGAAACACGTAGGACTTTGTTCAGATTCACGGAGAAATCAGAGCTCACGCCGGGAACGCCCCATGGGAAGGCTCGAATGCCCTCGACGCCGCATTCCTTGCATACTCGAATGTCTCTGTACTCCGTCAGCAGATGAAGCCTGACCACAGGGTCACCGGTGTCATCCAGGGCTGCAAGGGTGGAATAAATGGTAAGGTCCCACAGATTGGACTGACGGGCGTGATAGACGCGTTTTATTTTATTAGTGATACCCGACTACGCTCAGATGCACTGGCTTCTTCGGGCTCCTGACTGCGTTCAGTTGCAACGTCTGAGGGAAAGGATCGGAGCGTGCTTCAGGTGAGACTTCAAGTTATCACTCGCCCCGCGAGTTGTGTTTTTGACCGAATCAAGTGGGGCATCTACTGCGACCGGTTGCCGTCTCAAGATAACTGATAGCAAAGCCTACTACGAATTGCGACAGAATGCTGTCCTGGGTATGTTGGATCAAATCCGCCAACCAGATGCTTCCTCAACGTTCTTCCCAGGGAGATATTTTTCGCAGACAATGACTGGTTGTTTTGGGATGAACGCACAGCAAGTCTCCTTCGGGGCTTCTACAGATTTTGTGAGCTTTTCTGCCGGTCGCCCCGGAGCTGAATGACTGATCTGATGCGAACTGACAAACTACGATTTCCTTTTAGGGCAACGTCTCATTCGGCAAGTGCATCACCTTCAGGCACACACACACAAAGTAGACTCACGGTGGTTTAAATATATATATTTTAGAGATGCCATCGCTGCATCCAGCTTTCGGTGAGAATTGCGGTGCTCGATTTGATTGTGCGGATGTCCAGCTCATCCTTTCGCTTACAACATAGCTATCCCTTCGCAACCACAGGGAGGGAATCACACACCGGCGTTTGCAATTGCTGCACGGAGCACAGAGGCTCACAAACTGTGCATGTCAGTAACCAAAGGTCTAGCACAGACGGGATTCCTTATTCTCGCCAACGATCAATTTTACGCAGAGGTAAGTCACTTAGTTATAGCCCTTACACGGTACCGATGATGTTTGCCGAACAGGTGAAAGAGGAATACGAACGAACTCTCGGTACCCCTGGTGGATGGTGAAGCTTTGAAGTGGCATTCGGCAGATGTATTTCCCACCCGGTTGTTGATGGTGTTGTAACAGTAGTCCTCAATACCCATACCCTAAGTACAAGAAGCCAAATCTCTATATGATTGTATCCAAATGGCAGATGCATCTCGAGACACATGCAGATTAGAAATAGGAATGTACACATCAGTGAGACGCAAATATATACATGAAAGAAACTCGATATCGTGTCTTACACGGAGGGGCGGGAAGCCTCTATGTCTTCGACTTGGTCCGTGGTTTCTTTGGGTGGCGTATGTTTGCCGTCTCTTCGTGCCCTCGGATGGGTACGCAAATGGTGTCTCGACTTGCCAGCGGCAGCCTCGGCAACAATACTGATCGTGGGAATGAGAAGTTAAGCCTTCGCCAGCCTGTTAGAAGGTTTTGTCATTACAACATACCGTTCGAGTTCTCGACGTTCTTCGTCAGATTCATCCGGCACTGCATTTTTGAAGATGCGCCCGATAATCAATAAACCCTTTCGATCCTCAGTAAGAAGCCAGGGTTATCGCAATTTCTATTAAAGTAGCCATACCTTGGCACGGTTCACAAGTACCGAGTCAGAAGCTTCGCGATCTTTGAGGACGGCATCCACGACCTGATCGAGGTTCAGATTACCAAACGATCTTCCAAGTAGAGATAAGACGCGCCTCTCGTAGCACCTGCACGACTTCAAAACGCGTTCCCCGCCAAGAAGCCAGCAATATCTGTGACACGAGGTGATTAATGTAGTCATACATTACGAGGCACGTGGTGTGAAATATATACCTTGCCAGTCATGTCTTCTTCCATAGCATGCAAGACATCTTCATCCACCTGATCTTTAGCTTGCATCTTCTCCATCTCCTGCATCAGTGATTGGACGCTAAGCCTGATGATCGCACACAGTTTCGTGAGCGACCTTTTCGTGTTTGCTTGTTGAGAAGCTTACGCGCTACCAATGACACCCCACGCGTCCTTTGCCACCGAACCTTTTTCCTTCATTCGAGACCAGAAGCCGCCACTAGGAACGCTGTGAACTTTGGAAGTGCACCAGACCGCGACAACTCACAGTCCAAGAAACTTCTTCGACTTCAGATACGAAGTGGCCTTCATGATGTAGACGGTGCCAATGGCATGCAGCAGCTAAACGCAAGGGCTCACGGGCTGAATACATATTACCTGGGGGGTAAACATCAACCCACCTCAACACCGAAGCTCTCCAGCTTCAAATCTTCAGCCTCTAGTCTGACTTTTTCCCGGAATGCAATGGTTTCTGGGTCGTCATCATCCCCAGGGTGTTTGGCTTCGACTAGGGGCCTCAGTCGATCGGTCAACTTGGTCGTGAGCGTATTCACACGCTCCTCTAGAGCCTTCTTTCGCTCCTCTTCAAGTTCTTGAAGTTTCTTTTTCTGCTCTGGCGTCAACCTATTGCGTTTCCTGGCTGCTATGTTTGCATCTCTGTCTTTCTCCTGCGAGGGCGACGTGGGGACGCTCTTTGATGCATTCTTGAAGTCGGGTGCGGACGCGCGATTGGGTGTGTCGTCGTTACTGACCGAGACTTTGAGCGTGAGTGCAGAATTGTCAATTTGCGTGGCTGCTTGACCCGGCGAGAGAGAATCCGTTGGAGGTGTCGTGGGTTGCGTCGGAGCTTTTTCCTGAGTGGACGTAGAGGGCAGAATGATACCTTCCTTTTCAAGTTCTTCGCGCTCTTCGTCGGTGGCCACTGTCTGGGCTACAGAAGTCATCTCTTTCATCAGGGATATTTCCCCGATCTAGCAAATATTGAGACGAACCAGACCGAAAGCAACGGGAGAACGTACGTATTCTTTAAATCGCTCTCCGCCAAAGACATTGGCGAAGAACATGGCGGCGTCATCCAGATCACTGGTTTCTTTGTCCGCCTGTCCGCACTTGAGGACACCGATGCAAATCTCCTTGCAAGACAAGACTTACCATCGACTTTCCATTCTTATCGTACACCGCGCGTAAATTCTGTGCCGGAGAAGTGTCAGTTTTCTTTGTACCGCCCAGTGTAGATAACGAGCCGCCACCTACAGGATCGGACAGAACTTGATAAGCTTTGCTATGGACACGAGGCACACGCGTCAACAGCTATTTCGTACCTCTATTTGATGTGGTGACCAACTTGCCTTATTTCCTTGAACTTCTCCTCGGCGTCTGGGGAAGGATTCTTATCCGGATGGTACTGATGAAACACGGGAAGTGGGATGAGGGGCGGACGAGATCGGCACGAGGTATGAAGATCACTAAGCGCCAAAGCAAGCGATGTAGATGCCACCACGAACCTTCATCGCTTGTTTGCGGTAGGCCTTTTTCAAATCGGTGTCGTTGACATCGACGGAGACGCTTAGCTGCGGTTTCGAGGGTTACCGAGGCAAGAATATCGAGTGAGGACGTATAAGGGGCACCCGGGAGGATTCGATCGCATACCAGGTCATAGTACTCTGTCTCTACGACTGCCATAGTGGACGGGGTGGTAGCTCGCTAAGCTTGGGGTGGTCTGGAGTGAGTGGTCGTATATGGTCGTAAAAAGGAAATGCAGGCGGAGCGTTGCTGTCGAGACCAGAAGACAAGAAGACGGTGAGCGCAGTCGAGATTTGGAGTCACATCTCACAGCCACACAAGATGATGACATGCGTGTTAACCGACTGCTACCAACGGACTAATCGTAAAACAAATTCAAGCGCTACATTTGAATAAAATATCGAAAAATATAAAGTTGATGACGTGTCGTGTCCCATGCGTGGATCCGAATAAAAAAAATGCTCGTAACACCCTCGAAGGCCCCACAGGGCCACAAAAATAGTATGTATGATGTCATGAGAGGGACCTACGACCGCTCTTCTATTGCAAGTACATTCGCGGAGAATCGGACGGCCTTCCGCGGGGTCGTTGGTCTGGTACTATCACTAGCGGAGGACGTGAAGGAGCTCGCGCGATCGAGCGAGGAAGGTAAACTGAGAGGCCGATATCCTGGAAAAAATTTGGACATGCGAACTCGCAAGGACGATAACGGGCGCGATGGCGCTTGTGAAACAGGGCCATTGGTGGACACTGATGGCGAAACTTTGGATGTTGAACATTGCTGCGGCGATGGGGTAAGGGTTGATACTGAGGGGGCCGATTTTTTCATCGAGGAACGTGACGGAGGGGGGAGGCTGCGGTGCGTGCGATATTGGGAGGAAGGTGTGGATGTCTCGTGGTCGTAAAAATCGTCAGACGAGCCACGAGAAGAGTGGACCGGAGCGTTCAGGCTGCGTCGCGGGGGAGGGGAGGGGAGAGAAGGGCCCGCGATGGGTCTGAGATGGGGTGTGCGTGAAACATGGAGACCCATTGCGATCTGCTCGATGGTAGGGCGAGAGTCCAGATGACGCGAAAAACCCGCACGTGAGGCGTTGCGAGAGTGTCGCTCCTCAGGGGTCGAATACATGGCTCCTCGCTGGGCGGAGGGTAATGTGAGAGATGGGAAATGTGCATGAAGTGTAGGAAGACGGACCGGCGGGTTGACGTTGTTCTTTCTTCGGGGGGAAGAGGGGGGGCTGAAGGACTTTCGCACGGAGAGGAGGAAGCGGGACGCGTTGATTGCGACGCCGGGGGATGCGGGAGGAACGTCCGGACGGGAAGATTCGATGTGGGTCGGGGGTGACCGTGTTGATGGTGGATGGCTCATGGGATGCATGTCTAGGCTTAGCAGAGCCTATCAGGTTTTGACAGTCGTCCAACGGGAGCGCTCGGGTTGGGTCCACCTTAGCGTGGAACGTGGAGCAGACTAGAAAATAACTCTGTCTGAATGTGCGGCCGTTTAGGGCGCGAATTTGAGAAAAAACATGCGTTCAACGTCCACCGCAACAAACGTTGAAATGTCGAGTGACGCAGAGAGATGTGTTGGCAAGTGGCTGTGTCACCACGCCCAGATGAGACTGCGCACCCACAACGTGTCCCCCCACACATTTGCCGGGCCGACTGTCACACGAGCCAAGCAGCTTGCAATTGGCCGCATCCATTTGCATCGATCGTGGACGATGCACCACTACCAACACAACTCCTCGCACACCGGAGGACCGAGGGAGTATTACATAATATAATGGTCTAATCCCAAATCGGAAAGTGTTATGTGGCTCTTATTGTTTCGTGCCACTTCCACATCGCCATGACCATGATACTCATCGTGCTTCCAATTCAACATGATTCCATATATCGCAGGCTATTGTCATGAGTGACCTATAAGAACTTGACACTCGCGCACCATTTTCTCCCGCGTCGTTTGCCACCGTCCAATTACTGCAAACGATCTCCGAGAGCTGAGCTCCGCAGGCTGTCCGTTCTTTTCACTCGTCTGAGACGATTTCACAATGTCATCATCATCCAAGGCTGTCACTGCTCCCTACCGTGCTTACCACGTGTCGCACCTTCAACCCGAGCCCTGGATTGTGGAGTCGAAACCAATGTAGGCGATCCATTAATTGACCGTTGTCCTCGTCAGCTGATCAATCTAACACAGGCGGAAGACGCGCACGTCCTGCTCAAAGTTCATCGAACGACAGGTCATCCAGGCATGGAAGCGTGTTACCGGGGTAACCCGTAGGCATCAACGGACCTCCATCCTTCCAAAAGACTTTGTCCTTGTCACGTCTCGCCGTCGCAGCATCATGTTCCGCTAGCCCTTCCATAATCCTCCCTTGCTGATGCATGTCCATGATTCTGACATGGTGTTATGGCGCCGGGCGCTCATTTCATTTCCCTCTGCCGTAATCTTTTCATCTTGGACCATTAATCTACTTCTCAAAGGACGCTGCACATTATACTTCTTTTCTATCAAGTTGCTGTCTGTATTACCACTCTAATGTTTGTATCATTACTACTTTATTGTAATATCAGTGTGATTCAATGCTCATCTCCCCTATCTATACTTCATACGGTTCCGCGGTGCGCAAGATAGTGAGAAAAGGAACGGTTGATTGTACAAGTGAAAATTCAATACGGGGATATGATGTAGACTATAGCGATAATACAACTTGAAAATCGGGTTCCTACAAAGATCAGCCTTCAAATTTCAAACTCATCGAGATTGTGGGTGGCTATCTCCTTCTGACACTGTCCAGTGAATGCCGCGATCATACCACCAAGTCGCTGTACAGTCCGCTTCAAACTCGACCTGTCTGCGTTGGCCTCACAGAGACGTTGCTCGGTTTCGTCGAGTTTCTTCTTGGTAGTGTCGAATTTCCTCTGTATATCCTCCTTTTCTCCCTTCAAGGTGGTGACCTGAATGGACATGATGTCAGCAACGTCTTCCCCTTAAAGTAAGACCCTTACCTTTCGACAAGCCGCAAAGAACGCGTCGTACCAGTACTCCAATGTACCTTGATATCTAGCTGTAGTCTGCAGTAGATCTCTTGCGCCTTCGTCCAATGCCAGGCCGTTTTCCTTGAGAGCGGTCTCGATATCGATATCATCACTACTACTCGCGGAAGTCGGTGATGTGTTGAAAAAAGGTGTATCTGTTTCTTGGTCAACGCGACGAGGATTTGACACAGGCGTCATGTAGGGATTAAAGGATCTCTGCGCGACCCTAAGCTCAAAGATGGAACAATCAGGTCAAGAACATCAGCCCAGATATAGACTTACGGGGTGGCGACCACAAGCCGAGGAAGTTTAGCCTGATGTTCAGAGACCGCGTCATGGTAGTCATCATGGCTGCTGAAAGCATAAGCACGCTCTTTTGCCAGAGAGGCATGGTCACTCACACATCTGGATCTGCCTCGGAAGCCACCGGGGTAGGTTCGACGTCGATTGTTACAACATCGTTCGGCAGCTCAATCCCGCTCGCAGAGTTGGACTGGCCAGTCATCTCCACTGCATCAGAGCAAGCAGGCTGATGGATACTGGGAGCAGTTTCACTGCTCGCTGTCTTTGTGTGTGACAAGCCGTCGAGGGATGCCATGCTTGTTTGGATCCCCAGAGCCTGGGTTAGTCGAGGTTGTGTCTGAGACTGCAAGCGTAGCTCTCTTTTCTCCTGATAAGACTGCAGCAGTAATGCCATCAACTGTCACCAAGACATGAGGGAAGTTGTTCGTGTTAAAGATGCCATTCCATACCTCTTTCTTTGTAGGAGCCTTTCCATTCGGGAAGAAATGACGTTTAGCCAGCGCTATGGCTCCGCGATATTGATGGTCGTATGGAATGTCTCCGTACCCCCTTAGCTTGGGAAGGAATGTTGCAAGTCTGTCCATGCAGTTGAGCGATAATCATTTGGTCAGATATGACACCACCAACATTCTCTTTGCCGTTGGAAGTATCTTTATCACATCGATAGCGTGAGGATCGTCTACTTTGGTGATCAGTTCGACGTATCCTTTTTGAACCTGGAAGTTATTCCTCTCTGTAAGATTTCTAATCCATAAAACGAAATGAAAAGAACTACGGTGATGAGCAGGACGGCAGCAGCTTGCTCGGTCGAGGTCTTCCTCTGCCTGATCTTCGTGCCTTTCCCTCGGGAGTTCACTAGCAAAGTTATGCACATTATCGCAGCGCACCCAGAGACGTAAATTTGAAACACGATACCTCCGTCCATGAACTCGTCAAACTGCACTTCGAGCGGGGTGTCAGAATCCTTTTGACCACCCTCTCCCTGCGCGTCGTCAGCTCTATAAGCGAGTTCCGCGACTACCTCTGCTCCGAGGCGAGTGTCACCGTTAGTATCGCGTCGTTGGGCTGATCGACTGTGCGGGACTCACTGGTTGGATTGTTCGCATGTGCGAGGAGTGGAAGGCTCCCTAGAGCGCAGAGTCGTCGTCGGGTAGGAGGCATTCTTGATACAACTCGTCACAGCACAGGGATAGATAGTTCGTGGTCTGGGAGAAAGAGATCGATCCTCGCATTTCTCGCGGAAGAGGATCCCTCTTTATAATGTGGCTTGGAGGACGTGCCAAAGCGAGGCATCGTGCCAGTGGTCGATCGCGTTTCCGGCAATTCCTTTGTTCCTCGGTGTCTCGGCCCGCCTTCAATGAGCAACGCGAGTCGTTACCGTTACTACGCCTGCAAGCTGGTATCCACTCAACAAGACAATACGGAGTTGCACAATTAAAAAAAGGTGTGGTTGTTCCCGGTGATAGGGTGGAGAAATGGCCTTTTGTGGGTAGGACTTGGAAAGACTTGAAAGGTCCTCCGGGCGGTCCTGGGCCGAGAAAATCGAAACAGCCCACATGATCAATGACGACAAAAGACTGAACAGAACACGTATGTTATGATATACTCAACCCAAGGCTGAGACATCTCATTTGTACATACACTGTTCTCAAATGTTACACGTCCTCACATTTGCTCGAAACGCCGCAACCCGGGTGCAGGCGTCGTCGTGTCCAACGTTGTCTCTATCAGTGACAGCTTGGCCAAAGCGTCCTCCGAAGCCTTGCAGCCATGTGCTTTGCTAAAGCCATCACCTTCACGGTCGCCTTGTGGCCCGGCAAAGAGCTTGGTTCGTGAAGTTGTCAAAGAAAGAAAAATGGCATGATTAAGCTTTGCCATGCAGAAAAAGTCAAAAGTGCTGAACACCAGGAGCGATGATCAAACGACAAGTGCCGAGGAGCAACCCGCAATCGTACACGAAACCCTACTTCCACGTTAGAACTTGGATCACACGATATCGTCCATAAATGGCAACAGAACCCTTACGCTACAAATCAAGATAAATTCGCTCGATCCGGACACCGGAAGCTGCATCCGAGCTGACCTTGTAATTCCCACGATCAAAACGGGTCCAGGAATATCCAATTGGGTAAAAGCACACTATGAACACAAACTGTTGTACCTACACAAGACCGCTGAGCTACAGCTCGAATTGATCAGCCCAGTGTCGTACGACACCTTCGCCCTCCAGATGAAACTTGAAGTTCTTGATGTCCCGACACACAATCATAGCATGTGAGTTTCGAACGCCCGTGAAAAATGCACGCTCTTTCTGCAGCTGAGGTATTTTGTTCAGGTTTTGAATGCAGCGACGTTGTACAGGGCTAAGCAAAGGCTGGAATGGTGAAGGCTTCAAGTCCAAACTGCCATTCAACCCCTCCGGCACTGTCAGATCACCATCGATCTGATCTTCACTAGACAAAGAGGGCGTGACCTCTGAATTCTCGTACACGTCGAGTATAACGCTTTCAACCTTGCTTTCCAGCTCTCCAACAATATTGGCAAGTACATCCCTGTTCGACCAATCAACCGCAAGGGTCTGAAGGCGAGCCCTTGACTTGTGGGATGAAATGGAGAGGCGGAGGAGTACAAGCGAAATGAAAGTAGGCATTATTATCGGAAGGAGCGCGTACACGAGCTAGGGCAATGAGTAAATATATATATGGGCATACAGGAAGGAACGTGTGGTGGGCTCACTAAATTCAGAGGGAATCCACCCTGAAGCATTGGTGGCACTGGAGGGGTAAGGTTTCGGATTTTGGTGAGCAGGCTCGTTCTTTTCCGTGCTCGAGGCGGTGGGGGAGAGGATGACACTGCATACGACTTGATCACATGTTTGTATTCGTCATGAAACTCTCTGGGGAACATTGAGTACTTGAAGAGTCAAAGAACGACAACACATACATTTCAATGCCGTTCGTCTCATGCTCTGCGAATAAATCATTTTCCTCTATCGCAGCAGTAGTATAAGGTACCGTGGTATCATTGACACTGCAAGAGAAAGTCAACATCGCGTTGCACATTGAGTGTGACTCGGCTTACGCGTTTGCATAGATCCTTATGTTAGGAAAGAGAATGAGGGCTTGATAAAAGATGTGATCTATGTGCAGATTCAGATTGGGGGTGCAGGGAGAAAGAACGAGACACTGACCTGGATCGGCGAGAATGTCCACGAGGGGTCTACCTTTCGGAGACCACTTGTCGACACAGAAAAACTGTTCACCTGTGCGTGACAAAAGCCTCGGACCAATGTAGTTCGCAAACGCGGAAAAGGTGGAAGGAAATCTGGGTATCCCAATATGTGGTGTCGCTATGGCGTTGAAGTTCACGGGTATCACTTTCTCAAAAAACTTGTTTTGGTGCAAGATTCTGAAAGATGCTACCTCAGCGCGTCGTGCAGTATCGCGGAAAGGAGGAACGCATACCCAATGACGTATCGTGCGACTAGGCCGCCTAGGCTGTAGCCGGTCACGGAGAAGCGTGTGACGTTCTTCCCCTGCTTCTCATACTCCTCGATTTCCTCTAGGATCTACGAGAAGGTGAAGCGTGTGAAGGTAGGCCTGGCAAGGGGACGTCTCACCTCCTGTGCAACCCTCTCGCCTCCCCAGTCAATCCCGTCATAGGTGGATTCGTCGCTGTTCGTCTTCGCCACCAAGACCGCAAGCTGCGGTCCATCAGAGTCGGTGTCTTTGACTTCACGGATTATCCTGTCCATCTCAGCAAGATGGTTGGGGTTACCCCACATGCCGTGGATGAGTACCAACAAATGAATGTCTGTCATTGTGATGTCTCGATTTGTGCGCTAGGCACATGGAGGACGAGTAAGCCATAGATCGGGACCGAAATACCACAGTGCAAGAGCGGACCTTTAGAACCAGGTTAGATGCAAACGGAGAGAGAAAGCCAGTCAATCCAAGTGGCATACGTCGAGTGCGTTGGGAAGCGAGGCTGGCGTCACCCATACGGCCTGGCTTAAATGCGCACACAGCAGTGGTCGTGTGACACCCAAATGCTGTATCATTAATATGTCACGGCACCCGGTCCTTAGTGCACCAACTTGGCTACTTCTTATCAAGCATTGGCACGTGGAAACCACCAACCTGTTATCGTGCGCACACACGATAAAATAGTCTGCAGAGCCAATGAACGTTGTCGTACAATCGTATATTATCATTGCGGCGTAAACACGTGTAGTCAACATCAACAAAACTAGACATAGATCACCGGTACACTGGCATGGGGGTATCCCACCCCACTTCAAGCAGTTGCGGAAGGAGAATCGTACAAAATAATCAGCTTCGTTGGCCAGGGGCTGCGCAGCTGCTGGGCATCCAGGTAAACATAGCGACAATCCTTGAAGGAACTGTCGTTGTATCGTTGGAGCACCCCCGACTGACCAGGTCCACGCCTCACGTTTTTGTGGGAAAGGATGCTCCGAAGCACATGGGTGACAAATTTAGGCGCAATGTCAGCCCCGACGACCTTAAAGGCAACATCCGCTTGGAGATACCGTTCGGGTGGCGCACGAGTTGCGTCGAATTTGGTGGGGTTGGGGAAGGCCTCGGCCTGTTACGAGATCAAAACAGGGTAGAATAGAATAAATACAAACCACTCACGCTCATGCTGGCACCAGCAACATCCAAGTAGAGGCGTTCACCTTTTTGGACCGTGAGGGAGCCAACAGCGTGGTCTTTCGCAGCGACGTAGCCCCTTCCCGCGAAAGGAGGATCGATCCCTATCCGAAGGGTCAAGAATTGGCTCCTTTCACAACAAGTTGTACTCACTTAAGGCTTCGATGACATACGCCTCAAGACCAGTCATATCCTTAGCGTCGACGCTTTGCGCCTGAGCACGGAAGGTTGCATGCTCTTCGGAGTCGAGAATGAGGTTCACGACGTTTGTCAAGGCTACACATTGAAGGGTCAGTACACCTGCAGGCAACATCAAGCGTTCACACCTGCCTAGAGATATCTCTACAGTCGTGCCAACCAAAAGAGCCAGGATCTCGTTGACGATCTGTTCGTTAGAATGCCCGAGCTCAAACAGTCGTTTCAAGAGTTCATTGTGGTTGTTCTTCTTCTTGCCAAAGATAGTCCCTAAAATTCCAGCTATGGACATCTGTAGAGGGGTCGAGTTTTGGTGTGTTGATCTCATGCAAGCCAAAATTACTCACCCGAGACCCAGCAATGCCGAAGGAAGCGGCCTTGATATGATGGGACAGCTCCTCAACGTATCCCTGGACCTTTCGTCGGGTGACCATATAGCTACCAGGCTCGACGTCGAGGAAGACGAATCTGCAAATTTTCCAGTCGCATACAACAGCGTTTACTATACGCATCCTTACTGGTAAATTTCCCCAAGAATACCGTACAGTTCCTGTGCAGTATAGACACCGCCGGTATGATGTGGTTTGTCCTTTAGTGGTATACCAGCCTGAAGGAAACAGCCGTGAAACGGTGTCATCTCCCCATGCACTATCCACGCACGATTTCTGAGGCGGCCCAATGGACAGGGACAATTTTCAAAACGTCGACAATGTTCACGCTCCTGGTGTTCGATTTGATCAACGGGCAGGAGAGAGTCGAGATTAATTCGGCAGTTTTGTTGTAGAAGTACTGCCCAATCTTTTCGATAGCCTCAGGCGACGGAGCTAGTGCGCCTATGAATTCCTTTTGCACTTGGGCCGCCTCGGAAGACGCGGAGAAGAACCTAAGGGTGCACAAGCATCAGAGACGTCGCCAAATCAAAACGAATAAGAATCACCCGCTGCCTTTAATGACTTCATTAGCACGCTCCTGACACACCGCAGTGAAGCTCTGCCCATCTCTGAGGACCTCTCCGACTTCAACATAGCCAGAAACTGTGGTTGGCGATACACGTTGCACCGGGCGTTCCACAGAATAATCATCCTGTTTGCCTAGTTCCTTGAGATATCTCTCCATCTCCTGTGGTTGCATCAGGGGGAACCAGGTATACACCGACTTCACGTCATAGTCGTTTGGAAGAGTACGAAGGAAAAGTCGCCCAAGAGTGGAACCGAAGCCCCATGCATTGCCATCACGCTGACAGTCGGCAAACCCCCACGCCGTCAGGTTGTGAGGGGTGAAATCGTGAGTGAAGAATCGATCGCCACGAGTAAGGGCGATTGCATCCGCGAGGATAGCACGAGAGATAGTGTAGCCAGGGCATAGGCCTGTACCTTCTCTCAGGGGCTTTGTGTCCTCAGCTTGGAGACCGACATACAACTCCAAGTTGTCAATATGTCCGTAAAGTTTCTCAGCTGCCTCCGCAACCTCTTTCTTTGGGTTCCACTCTTCAAAGCTCGACCATGCTTACCGTATGTCTCGTTAGCAATTGAGCGGAACCGAATAGAGCAGACACATACCTTTTAAGCCCAAGAATTTTCGGAAGTCATTGAGCGAGCAAACGCCCCACCTACGGTTAGCTTCAATACCCATAATTTCGTTCACTTTCATGATGCTTGGTGTACCCCGGGCACCAAAAGAAGCAGCATGATGAGATGTCCTAGAGATATATAATCAGCTATTGTTGATATTGAGACGAAAGTCACACACGAGTCCTGCAAGATCTTTGCGAGATCCGAGTCTTTGAAACGACCATCTTCGCGTTGTAAACTGTTCGTTGGTGTAAGTTCCATGTAAATAAACGAGAATCACTCTTGAAACTCGCTTATCAAAGGTCCATTGCTCGACTCCAGGCTCAGTTGCCTCGAGTTTGGCTGCAGTCTTGTAGAAATCTGCGGCCGTGATGTTCTCAGGGTCCTGGCCTGGGAAGAGCGCTCCGAACTGGCGCCCGATCCACTTCTCGTCTTCAAGGGACATGGTAGCATGCCATCTGTACAAGCAGTTGAACTATTGAAAGTTTTTAGCTTTACTATTGTAACGCCAGGATTGAGTTCATGAACCTCGACACTGCATGCGTTCCCGCGGCCACGCTCAACCAACTGGTGATCTGCTTCACGCATTTCTCCAAATGGTGCCAAGCACCAACTAGAGCCTTTCCGAACAAGGCCGAGGATTGCAGAGAAGTAGTCAGAGAACACGACTGCAGCAAACCAGCCACAATTGCAAAGGCGGGCGGTCTGGAAGATTTCTGTGATAGAATGATTTCAATCATTAACTATCAAGAGAGTAGAATCCACAAACCATCGTCTTGCTGCCCCAAGTTGGAGGAGGGCTGCGAGGACGGATCAACCCAGGTTCCTCGCTCATTGATTTCCAAAAGACGACGCGCAATGTACTGATTCCACCTCGTTAGGATATCTAGGCCTTGAATATTTATAAACTTACGTTGTGGTTACGGTTGAACAGAACAAGAATCACTGCGGTAGCAGGGGGAAGCAAAAGCAAACGATCTTCAGCAAAAGTATCGGGATGGAGACAGCCTCGACCATCTTTGATTCGGATCTGGATTGCATGTCAAGGTACCTGTATAGACAGAGGGTTGAAACAATACCTTGTCTTGCATGGCTTGATCATTACCATATAAGGGAGCGAGGTCAACGTAACCAGAAGTCAAGTTGTTGTTCACATTCTTATGATCCGTTCGAAAGACGGTGTGGATAACAAGGGCAGCAAACGAAAACATCAAAGATGATAGACCAGCAGGATGTTTTCGGAACTGGAAATGTCATCAGCTTCGGTAAAATATTGTAATGTCAATTAGATGATACCTCATCACGGCGAAGTAAACTGTCAAATACTAGACCAGCATCAGGCAGCTGATTCTTTGGAAGAGGGTTACCCTGTTGCACGGAACGTGCATATGGCGTCCCGGCCTTGCCCAAATCAGGATAATCAGGATTGTTGTTAGACCCATCCGCAGTGCGGAATGCATATTTGGGGCCACAGGATGTCGCAGGAGGATGAGGGAGATCCTTGTACACTATTACGAGCGTGAACAGCAAGCCTATGCATTACATATGAGCACTCACAAAGCTTGATAACAAAGCTCTGTAGAAGGTCCTGGATGGGGCCAGGGGGGTGGTTGGACATGAAAGACAACACATGCTCAAGCTAATCGACAACAGGACCACCTTGTTACGAGATATCAACAACAAAATTTGTTCAAAAACTCACCAACATCTTTCGGTCGTCCATGGCACCCGCGTGCTCGATAAGATCGAGGACAGCAGACTGTCAGGTATATCAGATTGACTCCTCAAAGTTCCAAGTAGCTGACCCACAATGCTGGATTCATTTATGTCCTCAACGGCACGCTTCATCTGCAATGATATTAGAGTGCTGCAGTGGCTTTGACGAACATATACATACCAGGTCTTTGACGGCTGCAAGGGCCTTGTCCGTGCCTGTTTCGCTCGACGAGAGAGTTGGAGCGGATTCAGCGACGGGCGATGCATTGCCATTCTGACAAAGATGAGTGGGCGCAAAGCATGAGGATGTAAGATACTTACAGACTGGCTCTTGGTAGAGAATCGTGACGAAAAGGTTCGGTTAAGGGCAGACATGGTGGGCGGGGGCAAAGAGAAGGTATGGGTTCTCTCCACTGCTACTTATAGCCCACGGGAACTAGGTACCCCCCAAGAAAGGGACAGTTACAAACATGGCGCGCTAAGTGATAAACCGAACAACGCCCAACTTTACATTTTGATTGGGGAACACATACCCGTTTTGTTCTCATTCGGATAGCATAATGATAGCCGAGATTGCGCCGACCATTTGACGAAGGCAATGTACCTTGGTACACCCGGCGACAACCATTTACGCCCTCCTGGATTGAACAATGTCAAAGGGCCGTGGATATGCAGGTTAGTTCAAGCAAGTTCCTGCAAGATATGAAACGACACCATGCGCTGCCGTGGCACGGGTACTATGGAACAAGCTTCTTGAAAGGTTCCATCATTAATCTAAATCGGTAACCGTTTCGGGGCTAACAGTTAGTGACGTAGTAGAACCTCCGAGTCTGTCGTGAGCTAGGGTCGACTCGCTTTGCGTCATGACATTGCGTCAAGCCACCTTAGAAGCTGATGTAATTTCGCTGCTGCCAGGAGAGGCCGTTGTCTTCAAGTTGGCCCTCGTAAACCTACTAAACTGGCGGGTGAGAGAGTTTCGGTGATAAGCAGCACCGTATCAGCGGCAGAAGAAGAACTTATCCGAATCATCCACAGCTAGTCATTTCCAAATGGATATGTATTATGTAAGTTTGTTGTTTGTTCACACGGTTATCCCCTGGACGTATGATTCTCTTTCGGAGCGTCGAAATTCCGTCTTTTTTTGTGACGAACGATGGATTCGTCTGAACTTTATCATATCAAACAACAGTTCACCCTCGGCGCTTATCCCGCCCTCATCCAAACACCGAACCCAGAACCCTCCTCCCCAGACTATATTCCAATCATCCTTTACAAGGCCCGTGCTCACCTGGCATCTGGTGACTCAGCTTCTGCTCTTGCCTTGATCCCAAACGAGTCGGAAAATGTCGCGCTTCGCGCCGTTGCTGCTCTGGCACAAGGCGAGGAAGGTCTTGAACTCCTGCGCGACCTTTGCGTAGAAATCGAGGCTGAAGATGCAGACATCGGGGAATGGGAAACAGAGATGGTCACTGTGTTAGCAGCTACAGCGTTTATCCGTGCGGGTGAAGTGGAAGAAGCTCTCGAGACACTGCGTGAATCAGCCGCCGTCGGCAATGAATCGTGAGCCTTTTTGTGGCATTTCATCAAGTTCTCCTGAGCTTTTCGTAGGTCTGCTGTCCTTATTCATCTATACTTGTCTCTCTCCCGACCAAATATTGCTCGAAAAATATTGTCGACAGCAACACAAGCCAATCCGGATGCTCTTGTTCTACAGTTATCCGAAGCAGCGATCTCGCTGGCCACTGGTGCCCAGGGATCAAGCGGTAAGTTTTATTCCAATGTTCATTATTCACCCAAACTATACTCTTGGACAGGAGAGCCGTATGCCTCTGCCATTTCCTTCTACACTGAACAGTTGGCCAACCCCTCTGTGTCTTCGGCTGCCCTGCTCGTCGGAAGGGGGGTGGTTCGCATTTTGCGTGGCGAATTGGCAGCCGCACGGAGCGATTTGGAAGAGGCGGAGAGTATCTTGTCACGTGCACAAACTGACCGGGGATTAGATGAAGTCCTCGCTGGTATGACCGTCGCCGCTGGTCTTGGTGCGGGAAAACGCAGCGAAGCGGAAGAGCTTTGGACGTAAGTTAATTTGCATTGATCGCCTGTCCGCAGGGTATATCCTCAGGAATCTCTTCCTTTGCAGTCGACTGTCCAGCGAATACCCCTCACACCCAATGGTAGCGGACCTCAGTGCAAAGACGGATCTCTTTGATTCGTGTGCCGCAAAATTCGTAGTACCACAGCGTATCATGGTCGCTTCCTCATGAATTGTCAAAGTCAAACCCACAAAAGTAGATTTGTTGCAATAGAAATATTGCAATCTCCCGCAGGAATGTCGATGAGATATCTCCGTAAGTGTGGAGTACACCCCAAGTTTTGGGACATGTTCCCATGTGAAGGTTCACATGCGCATCGCTTCTTGTGCACAACTCTGCAGCATATCCTTCCATTCAGTATCTCTGAGTGAAGTCATCAAGTCAGCCCTGTGTGATGTTTCTTTTGCTCTTATATCGCGACTGAAGCATGGCGGCACGGGTCTCAGGCTTCTTTGGAAGTATGGTTGTACCTGCTTCCCAGGGTGTTGATTAATTTGAGACATGGGCATGGGTCGAGGCTCAGCGCTCAGCGCTCATTAGTCCCCCGTGCCCTCAGATATCAAATAACCTACTCGGCAGCTTTCCTCAGGTTCACGGCGAAACTTTCAAAGCGATTCGTCGTGGACAATTCAGAGGATCAATACATTAAGGCCCAGGCCCCTGAGAAGCACTCTGGACCACACCTGATTTATCCAGAGGGGCAGATGCGGCCTAGTGATTTTTGTGGATCGATATGTCCCATCAAGCTCCGGCCGTGTCGTGTCTGCTGACCAGTACCGCCAAGTACGTACTAAAGTCCACGATTGCTCATCAGCGAGCATCTTCAGTTCCTGCCATGCCTGACAGTGATTTTGCAGAAATCTATAACCCTCGCAAAGTTCTTGATGACCCCGCCTTTCGTGTCCTAGGACCAAATGAGACCCCTTCTCCGGATGCCAATATCGCAGCTTTCTACAACCCTGGCCATGAAATTCATCTCGTCGAGAAACCGCGCCCCAAGCCTGGCCCTGGTCAGGTCTTGCTGCACGTCCGTGCTACAGGAATTTGTGGGTACGTCAAAACAACTCGGGTGACATCTTGCGCACTCGAATCTACGCCGGCTATTGATTGACATCTTCCGCGCTCGAATCTACGTCGGCTATCGATTGACAGGAGTGACGTGCATTTCTGGAAGCATGGTCGTGTCGGTGATTCCATGGTGGTGACGGACGAAGTAAGGCTGTCGTTCTCGTTCGCAGGAGGGTATTATTGAATCCCGCTTCAGTGTGGCTCTGGCCACGAGTCCGCTGGGGAAGTCGTGGAGGTGGGGCAAGGTGTCACTCAGTGGAAAACAGGTGATCGCGTCGCGATCGAGGCGGGTGTACCCTGCTCCAAGCCATCTTGTGACTACTGCAGGATCGGCAGATACAATGCATGTGCGCGTGTTTCCACCACTCTTCGATATGTACGAGGCACATTCATTCCTGGATGTTGACACACAAAACATGCAGGTCCTGACGTAGTCTTCTTCTCGACCCCCCCCTTCCACGGTGCGTCGAGTGTCGTGAACCGGAGGTAATCGTTAACCCTTCGTTGGGTTAGGGACGCTCACTCGATGGCATCTCCACCCCGCTGAATGGCTTCATCGTCTGCCGGATTCGGTCTCATTCGAGGAGGGATCCTTGTGCGAGCCCCTAGCCGTTGCGTTGGCCGGCGTTGAGCGCAGTGGCCTTCGTCTTGGTGACTCCACTCTCATTTGGTGCATCAACTTCGTGATTCGCATTCGTATCTACTAGTATCTTACAACTTTTCAGCGGTGCTGGACCAATTGGTTTGGTTTCCCTGCTGTCTGCTAGGGCGGCAGGTGCAGAGCCCATCGTTATTACCGACCTATTCCCGAACCGTCTTGATCTAGCGAGGAAACTAGCTCCTGGTGTGCGAACAGTGCTGATCGAACGTGGAGCGACGCCAAAAGAGTCCGCTGAGAAGATCAAAGCGGCTGCCGAGGGTCCTATCAAGATTGCGCTCGAATGTTCAGGTATCGAGAACAGTATACACACTGCTATCTACGTGAGTAGAGACAATTTTTCAGGGTAACATCTCATGCAGCTAAATAATTCGCAGTCTGTACGATTTGGCGGAAAGGTCTTTATCATCGGAGTCGGCAAAAACGAACAAGTGGTAATATTTACATCGTCTGGTCTCCATAATCTATACATTGACCATTGTAGTTCCCTTTCATGCATCTCAGTGCGAATGAGATCGATGTCAACTTTCAGTATCGTTATGCAAACCAGGTAAGGATGTGACGTGAATCTTGTGCAACTACCATCACTCACAGGACCCCCCCAAGTACCCTAAGGCGATCCGACTTGTAGCGGGTGGTCTTATCAACCTGGAGCCTCTAGTCACCCATCGGTTCAAGCTTGATGATGCGGTGTCTGCATTCCATCTCGCAGCGGATCCCACGCAGGGCGCCATCAAGGTTCAGATTCAAGATTAATCTAACTAGTATGTATGCGAACGAAGAAGGATATGTTCTGTTTCGTTTTTATTCGACATGGAACGAAAATACATTTCTCCTTGCGACTTCATGCATCATGTAGTTACCATGCCTGTCTGTTCAGTGCTAGTGATACTGGTCGGCGGATCAATCATTGAACCAATTAATGTTCTGCAACTCGCCAGTTTCTGGATCACGTGATTGCTCAAATTTGAACGTTCCGTTTCAACCGCTCCTTCTTACAATTATCATCATTAACACTCATACACAAGGCCGCCATGGCGAGCCCCAGCAAAATACGACAACGAAAGCCAATTGGTGCTCCCACACGAGCAGAAAGCTATGACCAGGATGACGAGGACCACATAAACGCGCTGTATCGCAATCGAGTGAGTACTGTAGCCCCGCGCTCCTGACGCTGACGTGTCATCTGAACATCCTCGCTCTGCAGCACACTCGGAGCGCGTTCGAGCAGGCCTTGGACACCCCACAAGCAAGTATCGCAGTAGTCGGTGTCCTCACTGCCGTCGCCTTCATGCTACGATTCTACAAAATCAACCAACCAGACCAAGTAGTGTGGGTGAACATTAGCTTTCCTCACAGTCTTGAACTCACACGGCCACCAGCTTTGATGAGGTCCACTTTGGCAAATTCGCGGCTTATTACCTCACGCGGCAGTACTATTTCGATGTACACCCACCCTTTGCAAAACTTCTGTTTGGGCTGGCGGGATGGTTCGTGGGCTTCGATGGTCACTTTGAATTCGAGAATATTGGGGACAGCTACTCTGAGAACCACGTACCCTACGTCGGAATGCGTGCTTTACCGGCCATTCTCAGCAGTCTAACCGTCCCCTTGGTGTATGCCATCATGAAAGAGACAGGATATTCCACCATTGTCGCTGCATTCTCCGCAATGATTGTCCTCTTCGGTACGTTCGTCTTTTCTGCATCTTTTGCTCTCGAATCAATATTTATGAGCTTCAATACAGACAATGCACACGTTTCACAATCTCGACTCATTCTTCTCGATGCTATTTTCATATTCTTCATGGCCCTCACCATTTACTCTTATATACGTTTCCGTAAATTGCGTTACTGGTAAGTCTATCGTGTCGCAAACATATATATGCTCATCTTGCCACAGGGAGTTTTCAGTGGAGTGGTGGAGCTGGCTCATCGCCACCGGATTCTTCATGGCCTGTACTTGGGGTTCCAAAGTCAACGGCATCCTGACGGTCTTCACTATTGGAATTGCTGTCTTGATCGATTTATGGGATATCTTGGATTATCGCAAGGGTCAAACTATGGTTTGTAGTCGGTCAGTCAGTACGAGCCATCTCCTAAGCTGAAATTTCTAGGAATACTTCTGGAAACATTTTGGGGCTCGCGCAATCGGTTTAATCGTCATTCCATTCATCATTTACCTCTCGTTCTTTTACGTTCACTTTGCTATCTTGATAAATTCTGGCACCGGTGATACGTTCATGAGCCCCGCTTTCCAGGAAACCCTCATTGGCAACGAATTACTGGTTAACAGTCAAGGTCAGTGACGAACCTCGGCTTTTCTCTCTTGTCCCAATGTTCCTTCACAGATCTCCATTACTACGATATTGTCACAATGAAGCACAAGGATACCAAGGTCTTTTTGCACTCACACCCTGAAAGATATCCTCTTCAATATGATGACGGGCGTATCAGTACTCAAGGTGCGGCGCATTGACATCCCGTGAAGGTAGTGATTGACGTGTGGCCAGGCCAACAAGTGACAGGTTACGGGCATGACGATACCAACAACAACTGGCAAATTATTCCAACAAAGGCACTTCCCGAGGCTGGTCGCGGACGAGCAGTCAACCACGATGATGTTATCCAACTACTGCACATTAACACGCAAACACTTCTTCTGACCCACGATGTCGCGTCTCCTTTGATGGCAACGAACCAGGAGTTCACTACGTGGCCAAAAGATGATCACTCCCGTCATAACGACACGCTATTCATCCTTCAGCTTGTCGACGGCCATCCAGGAGACGTGTGGAAGAGCAAGTCAAGCCACTTTAAGCTAGTTCATGTGCCGACTAGGGTGTCGATGTGGACACATACACAACAATTGCCGGAATGGGCGTTCAAACAACAAGAGATCAACGGCAACAAGAACCCGGCGGACAAGAGCGCTGCTTGGTTCGTTGACGACGTAGTTGAAACTGATAGTAAGTTTGTCAGTTCTCAGATGCAGTGCCTCGAATTAAGTAGGAAATCAGGCAGCTATCACATCCCTGGTGAAGGCGATGTCCCGCGAGAACCCAAGAAAATGAGCTTTTTCAAGAAATTCGCTGAGCTGCAGTTATTGATGCTCCAACACAACGCTGGTCTTACTGCCTCGCATCCTTACGCTAGCGGACCAATCAATTGGCCATTCCTATTGAGTGGCATTAGCTTCTGGACAGAGAACGACACACAAAAACAGATCTACCTGATCGGTAATATCGTCGGATGGTGGTCGTGTGTTATTGCCCTATCGATCTATATCGGTATCATCATTGCTGACCTTCTGGCGCGGCGGCGCGGGCACAATCCCATCCCTAATCGTAAGTTATCATGAGCCTCTTTATCGGGTAAGCTAATCATTTGTTGTAGCTGTCCGCAACCGCCTGTGGAATTCTGGAGGTTTCTTTCTACTCGTGTGGGCAGTTCATTACCTGCCATTCTTCCTTATGGGCCGTCAGCTCTTCATCCACCACTACCTTCCTTCGCACCTGGCATCGGCAATGTTAGCTGGCTCGGTGTTCAGCTTCGTCTTGTCCGATTCCATCAATTATCCTATATCTTTAGCTGGACGTATGACGAAGATGCAGCGTACGGAATATGCGGATCTTGGAGTGAAGGGCCCAGTACTAGCCGGAATCTTTGCTATCTTGATGTTTGCGATGTTTGTGTTCATGGCTCCTCTCACATATGGGACACCAGGGTACGTTATTCGAGCGTTTTCTTCTTTTCTGGCTGCTAACCTAATATTGGTAGCCTTGATGGTGAGAGTGTGAACGCGAAGCGTCTCATGTCCTCGTGGACCCTTCATTTCGCCGCCAAGGTTACGGGTGATGCAATTTGATAGATTAATTCATGGGAGCAGCTAGCGATGTTGTACATAGTAATTATTGGCTTGCTAACAGGAAGACAAAGCTTGGGCTGTCTTGAGGGACTTGTTTGATCGAAGTAACTTGGCCACTTTGCAAGCTTCGCTGTGTTTGGTCATCGGTTCATATTAACCTTACGACTGAACAACCGAATACTGGTTTGCGGCCAGAATGTTCAATGCCCCACGACTTGCACAACGATATGGCACGACGCCCATCAACGGCCTAGGGAATAGTTTTGTCGACGAAAACCCGCTTGCGGTTTCGATCTACGATGACCCTTGGAGCGCCGCGCCATCACCTTCTCCACCGCCTGGCTATGCTGCAACCTCGGCATTCAGTTCAGTCATAGGTAAATAAACTGGCTGTATGTTCTGCTGTTCGTCGTGCTTATACAACTGGTTGTAGCCGATGCAGCAGTTCCCGAGACGTACCACACGGCGTTTGCGGTCGTAGACACTACCAACACGGGGGAGGTATCAGTCAATGCCCTTTCGCGAGTTCTTGCCACTTCTTTGCTTCCAGCTACAACCATTGACAGGGTATGGTTTTATTTGTACGAATCCTCCCAGTTTTTTAACCATTCTAGTAGATTGTGAACCTGGTTAGCTCGAAACCCCGGGTCTCGAAGCTCGAGTTCTTCGTGGCTCTGGCATTAGTTGCTCTCGCACAGTCGGGGAAGGGTATGTCTGGCATTTCAAGCTACCGTGGTGTCTCGAGCTTGAGGTGTGCTTGACAGACATCAGCATCGAGCAAGTAGCTGCCCTTGGTGCCGAGAACAATCTGCCCATGCCTGCTCTAAATCTCAATGACTTGCAACCCAGCACTTCCGCATTCAGCACTCCGTATTCGACTTATAGACAAGACAGCATTCGACCCACCCCTTCCAACTACCCAACGGAAGACCCTTGGAATGTCCCTCGATACGGTGGTCCTTCTGATCTCAACCAGCCACGGAGTATCACTCTCATAAATGGCGTTTCATCCACCTTGTCAGGGTCTGGCCTCCCCAAAGATTGGTGGAAGAAACAGGAAACAGTCTCTGTGACCATTCAAGGACAACAAGGGCACCTTTTGAACAGATATACCGTGTACGAGATTGTGACAGAGGCGAGTTTCTGGTGTCGATGTCTGCACTGTGTCAACTAATGCAGTCATGCGTCGACAGCGTGGCCCTCCTGTCCATCGTCGCTATTCTGAATTCGCATTTTTGTGGGATTGCCTGGTTCGACGATACCCTTTCCGACTTCTTTGCCCTCTTCCACCGAAGCGAATACAACGTTAGTCTTCCTTGATGCCTTGATTTAATTCTCTAGCTGACTTCCCTGGAAGCTGACGCCATATTCCTCGAGCAGCGACGGTACGTTCAACGGAAATGAATTGTCATGCTCTATTAACCGCTGTCCTTACCAGGAAAGGCCTCGCAAGGTTCTTGAATTCAGTGATGTGAGCACCTTCAGTTGTGTGAACGAGTTTTTTTAATAATCGACTGCAGAAACCACCCTGTGGTTAAAGAAGATGGTCTCCTTTCTACGTTTTTGACGGAGGTTTCCTTCGAAACATGGCGTAAACACAATGCAGTCGCTCTTGAAGAGGAGTCCACTAGCAAACGAGTCGATCAGATAGAGGAGATGTCCATCCCCAGTGACCTCGAAGAGAAACTTGCGTAGGTGGATGATTACTAGGATTACCCAGACGCTGATATCTGCCTTCCAGAGTTGTCCGTGGAAAGATGAACCCATTGATTGAGCAATGGCAGAAGATATGTGTACTCGTGGAACGCATAATAAAGAGACGTGAATCAGCTGCGGTATGGGTTCCGCCAGATCTTCACCCTACCTATGTGCCAGCTCACCCCATATTCCCCTTCTGGTCTGATTTGTTGCTACATATTACTGGCATCACCTCACCGGCATCACCAATCTCGGATTCTATCCTTGATGTACACATCGGCGGTTCTTCTGAACTCGATGTGTCCGATGAGCAGGCTGACCTAGCACGCCTCACGAACGTGTTAAGGGTAGTTGTTGAAGTTAATGAGACGTGTTGGAGGGGTGACGAGTGCGACCTTTGCAATGGCGTGCGGCACGGAATAGGATGTATTGCCGAACATACGCAACAGCAATCTGATCTGTTGGAGCAACGGGTATGTCCTCCTTTGCTTTTCCGGGTCGAAAGTGGAACTGAACTGAGCAAGACCCAATCTCTACTGAGGTCGACGCTAGAGTCTCTAAAGGTAACCTGAGCGATTGAAAGTTCTGTTCGATGTTTGTTCACGACGAGTTATCAGAGCCAAAGGGACCTCTACATAGCCATGCGGGATTTGTTTGTCCGGCATGATCGGTTTGGCGGTGATAATGTGGAGCGTCTCAAGAAACGAGTAGACTCGTTTTCATTGAAACTCGAAGGCATCAAGGCAACCAAGAAGGACGGGTGGCAAGAGGACGCTGATAGGGTGCTGGTCCTGATCGAGAAGGACCAAGCAACCATTGGATCACTTCTCCAGCGACGGGTGTTCACTCGAGCATGGTGAGTATATCCACGCCATTGGGAGATTCTTCGTTGACACCATGAAGCATGTGGCATGAACTACGCGTCGTACTGCATAACAGGGAGAATGCGTTTCTTTCAAAACTAGTGCAGACGCTGGCACGCGAAGAGCAGGCCTTCGTAGATAGCATCTTGGCTAACTGGGTGTCATTGGGGAACGCTGTTGACGAGATGCCATTTGAATAGTCGTGCTTTGATGTAGCATCTTGATTTACGTTACGAACACACATGGACCTTGTTTGGATATCTACTACTGACGCGACGCAACATTAATCACACAAGAACTCCAATTCATCAAACAACGCGATGGACGGTTTTGACGACCTGCTTGCACCCTCGCGAAACATGCTCGAAGAAAACCCGTTCGAAGACCCATTCTCAAGGCTCCGCTCGGGTTCCCCGGACCCTTGGGGCAGCGGCTTCGGGCAACCACAACCCTCTCATTCCGACATCGACTACCTCAAATCAGGCTTCGAGGACCATCCCAGCATACAGACAACCGAGCCCTACTTCACGAGCGATTATGGTCATGTCGAGCAAAGTAGCGTCGCAGCACCAACGCCCGCCGATCCGCTGGATGCGGCGACAGTGACAGCGGAGGACCACGAAGACGAGCAGAGCGCAAGCCACGACGATGCACACCCGGATACGACGACGTCGCGCATGCCTGGCTTCAGCATGTTTACTTCGAGCGTAGAGGACGAGCCGGAGGCCGCAGTGCAACGCGAGTCCGTCCTCGGTCTACACGACGACTTGTCGGAGGTGGGCATCGCTGCTGCTGCTGCTGCTGCTGAGCTTCCGTCCGAACTGCACACGGAGGAATCTGCGTCTTTGCTGTTGCCAGCTTCGCCGCTGGAACCGGCGTCGTCGTCGTCGTCGTCTCCCGAGCGCGCGATCGTATCGCCGCTGGACCAGCAATCACCGTCCTCGAACGTCGAACGTGCGTTCTCGAGTCTTGCGCTGGGAGGGGAGAGCCAGGCGGGATGGCAGGCGGCGTGGGGCGGTTATGAGCCCGCTGCGAGCACCATGGCGTTTTCTGCGCCGAGCACTGCCCCCAGTAATAATGACGAGGATGACGACGAGGACGATACGCCCATAGGGCAGACGGCGCGGTTCAGGAACGCTGGATCTCCGCAGGCGAGTACTCTATGCATTGTCGTGAGGGGGGAGCCTGACACCGTTTGGACACACAGCCGTCTGGATCGCCTGCTCCGTCCAAGCGTAGCGAAGGACCGATCCCACTTCTTTTCGTGATCTCAGTGGAGGACCCACAAAAGGTCGGAGACCCCATCAGAGCTCACACTCTGTATACGGTGCATACGCGGGTGAGTTTTCGCTTGATCAGTCCGTCTGGTTCACTCAGTACTCTCTCTCGTCACAGACGTCATCCCCGCTCTTTTCGAAAGCGACGTTTTCTGTCCTTCGTCGGTACTCTGACTTTCTCTGGTTGTATGAAGCGCTTTCGATGAATAATCCGGGGGTTGTCGTTCCGCCCGCACCGGAAAAGAACCCATTCGGGCGGTTTGATGAGAACTTCATACAACAACGTCGGCTGGCGCTGGAGAAATGTATCCAAAAGATTGCAAACCATCCGGTGTTGTGCAAGGACCCAGATCTCAAGTTTTTTCTGGAGAGCGACAGCTTTGCTTTAGATGTCAGTGTCTTGGCTGGTGGTTTTTTTCTGGTGTTCAAGGGTGTCTTCTTTTGCAGATCAAGCACAGAAAAGCAGAGACAGCTCATGAGAAAGGAGGACTTATGGCGTCGATCGGACAGACGTTGACTGGACCCCGGTTCCACGAAACTGACGAGGTGAGCGCGATGGTGCTTCTGTCGATAATTGTCTGAAACGATGATCTTGTCTAGTGGTTCGAAAAACAACGTGGATACCTGGATGGACTCGAGTCACAATTACGCGGTCTGGTCAAGAGCATTGAGATCGTTGCAAAGCAACGAGCAGGCAGGTCTATTTTGTCGTTTCTGCTCTCGGTAGTGGTAACGTTGACGATCTGACAGAGCTGGCTTCTGCGACTGGCGAGTTTGCTACGGCTCTTTCAGAGTTGTCAGCATCCGATCTGGGAGAACAGTTGCAACAGACACTCGGAGCACTGGGAAATGTCGAACAAGCGGCGGCAGAAGCCCAGAGCATACAGTCCCAACAGGACATGATGACGTTCATGAGTACAGGTACATTTTGAATGTGTCCTAATGAGAAAATTGACTGATCGGCTGAATAGTGGACGAGTACTCGAGGCTGATCAATTCTGTTCGGGTGCGTTGAATCTGTTTAAATTGAGAGCATGTGTTAAATTTGGATGGAAAGCTGGCTTTCAACTCGCGAGTACGAACGTACACGAACTGGCAAAACGCAGACGTCGAGGTTCGGCGCGCACGGCAAATGCACGAACGTGCTCGAGCGCAAGGGCGACTTCCGACGGAGCGGGCAGGCCACACCGTGGCTTTAGTCAGCGAGGCAAGCTGTGTTACGCTATCGACTGATGAATTTATCACTGAGGACACTGCATTTGACAGGCTGAGCGACGGGCTATGGATGCGAAGCGAGAATTCGACCAATGTTCGAAGCTGATCAAGTCGGAGATGGCACGGTTCGAGCAGGAGCGGATTGACGACTTTAAAGAGTCATTGCAGGCCTTTTTGAATGGGATGATATCACGACAGAAGGAGGTGAGTGGAACGTGACAGCTAGCACGCAAAAGGTCTAATGAATTGATAACAGCTGATCGGTACTTGGGAGAACTACCAACAAATGTTGCTCAAGAGAGTGGCTGTACAATAGATTATATAATCCATATTAGGCTGTATCGCAACGCCGGTCTATCACCGTAGTAGGAGCCATGATATCTGCATAGCTTTATTTCTTATTCTTCATGACCACGACACTCAAAGACCACTTGCACGATGTACCAGGAAAATGTGAGGTTCGGATAGAAGGAATGACTTGTGGCGCTTGCGTAGAGGTGTGTCGCTCTTTCCCGCACACCGACCGCTCGGCGCTCACGTTACTATGTAGTCGATCGAAGGGGCACTCCGAACACAACCTGGCATACACTCTATAAAGGTCGCCCTCCTCGCCGAACGTGGCGTCATTGAATATGACCCAACAGCGTGGACCACGGACAGGATCATCGATGTAATTCTCCCTTCCGTTTGTCGCACTCCGTCAGCGCTCAACCGTCGTACAGGAAATATCCGACATCGGGTTTGATGCCACTCTCATCCCCCAGGCTCGGTCAGATACGGTCACACTCCGAATATACGGCATGACATGCTCGTCCTGTACTTCCACCGTCGAGAACGGCCTCCGCAGCATCCCGGGCGTCACCCGCATCGCCCTCTCCCTTGCCACGGAGACCGCAAAGATCGACTTTGAGCCAGGCGTCGTAGGTCCGCGAGAGATGATAGAACGAATCGAAGAAATGGGCTTTGACGCCCTGCTGTCCGATCAACAGGACGCAACCCAGAAACAGTCTCTCGCGAGGACGAAGGAAATCAAACAGTGGTACACTCGCCTCAAGTGGAGCGTCACCTTTGCCCTGCCCGTCTTCTTCCTCAGCATGGTGGCACCTCACCTTTACTTCTTGCACCATTTCGTCAACTGCCGCTTGTTTAATGGCATATACCTCACCGACCTTCTCGTACTCACACTGACCACCCCCGCACAATTCTGGATCGGTCGTGCGTTCTACCGTTCCGCGTTCAAGGCGATCAAACATCGGAGTCCCACCATGGACGTTCTCATCGTGCTCGGCACGTCAGCTGCATACTCTTACTCCCTAGTTGCAATGCTCTTCGCGGCTTTCGTTACCATTCCCGACTTTCGTCCTTTCCTTTTCTTCGACACGAGCACCATGCTCATCATGTTCGTCTCTCTCGGCCGCTGGCTAGAGAACCGCGCCAAGGGCAAGACCAGTGCTGCACTGACGGATCTCATGGCTCTAGCGCCGACCATGGCTACTATCTACACCGATGTGCCAGCATGCACTCAGGAGAAGCGTATCCCCACCGAGCTTGTCCAAGTAGGCGACACAGTCAAGCTAGTCCCGGGAGACAAAGTACCAGCGGACGGTACCGTCATCCGTGGTTCCTCTTCCGTGGACGAAAGTGCCATCACCGGTGAACCTGTCCCCGTTATGAAGCAGGTCGGCGATGCAGTCATTGGTGGCACGGTCAACGGCTTGGGAACGTTTGACATGCTCGTTACGCGCGCCGGAAAAGATACCGCGCTCGCGCAGATCGTCAAACTCGTCGAGGAAACCCAAACTTCCAAGGCACCTATTCAGGCGTTCGCGGACCGCGTCGCAGGTTACTTTGTACCGGCAGTGATCTCTCTTTCCTTGCTCACGTTCGTGGTATGGATGATTGTTTCGCATGTGCTCAGTCCGGAGGCGTTGCCTGCAATGTTTCATCGACATGGCGCAAGCAAGCTCGCCGTGTGCTTGCAGATGTGCATATCGGTGGTTGTCGTCGCTTGTCCCTGCGCATTGGGACTGAGCACACCGACAGCTATTATGGTGGGAACCGGGGTGGGAGCGAAGAATGGCATCTTGATCAAAGGGGGGAGAGCGTTGGAGGCGAGTCGATCTATCAAGCGGATACTCCTCGACAAAACTGGGACGGTGACCCAAGGCAAACTTTGTGTTACAGGGCTGGCATGGGTTTCTCCGCGGGACAGTGATCTATCCGACGGAACGACCCAACTGCACGCACTTGCAGTCCCATGCGCAGACGGTGTGACGACTCGCGCAGCTGTTATCGCAATGCTCTCAGCAACTGAAGTACGCTCCGAACATCCTCTCGCCAAGGCCATTGCAGTATATGGCAAGGATCTCCTAGGGGAATGCGAGCTCGACGTACCCCAACCTACGGTGGAGTCGTTCGAGAGTGTCACTGGCGCTGGTGTCAAAGCTGTCCTTTCGCTCTCCGCATCAAAGTACACGCTTTTGGTTGGCTCTGCTAGATTTATAAAGTCTGACGATGCGAGGCTACCCTCTATTTTATCCACCTTTGAGGCACGAGAAAGCCCCATGGCACGAACGGTCGTGTATGTGTCGATGGCCCGCGGTTCGTCTGTGCCTGTTCCTGTTCTGGCACTATCCCTTTCGGACGCACCAAAGCCATCATCTGCACAAGCCATCAGGGCATTACGGAAGATGGGGATAGATGTTGGTATGATAACAGGTGATGGGATGGCAACTGCGTTGGCTGTGGCGAAGCAAACGGGCATCCATCCCGAGGACGTATGGGCAAACATGAGTCCCAAGGGCAAAGCTTCGCTCGTGGCCGAGATTGCTAAGAAGGAAGGGGGAGTCGCCATGGTGAGCCTACGCTTGTGCCATGCGGCTGCGTCTGTGTTAACTTTTTCGTATGACAGGTCGGGGATGGCATCAACGACTCTCCTGCGCTCGTTGCCGCCACCGTTGGCATTGCGCTCAACTCTGGCGCGTCGGTTGCTATCGAAGCAGCCGACCTCGTTCTCATGCGTTCTGATCTGCTCGACGTCGTTGCAGCCCTGCATCTTTCTCGCGCGATCTTCCGCACGATCCGGAGGAACCTCGCATGGGCGTGTATATATAATTTGCTGGGAATTCCGCTCGCGATGGGGTTGTTTCTTCCGTTTGGGATCTACATGCATCCGATGATGGCGGGTGCTGCGATGGCGTTCTCGAGCGTGAGTGTTGTGACGAGTTCACTGATGTTGAAACGGTGGAGAAGGCCGAGGGAAAGTGTAGAGGCCGAGGCCGAGGCAGAAGAGAAGCCGGATGGGACAGGATGGGGCGAGGATGTATTTGGACGTATACAGGAAACAGCGTGGGGGACATGGGAGTCGATGAGGGGGCTGAGAAGGTCGACGGCGGGGTACAGCTCATTACCAGTCGAACTGCGTGAATCTGTTTGATTTGATAGATATCTGTTGTTGTATTTTCTTGTGTTTATCTATTTTACATAAATTTACCCAATGTCTGCCCTCGGTAGCGTATTCTTGGGAGATGTCCAGAGACTTCGTATTCTCTCGTCCACCCCTCCCTCGTCCCCACCCCCAAACGGAGACGCCCCCGCCGCCGCGTCCTCCTCCGAGTGGCACCTGGAAGATGTCCTCGAATCCCTCGACGGCACTGAATCTCCCGCCAAGACATCTACCGCGCCCACCACCATCGACCCCGTATTATCGCTCGAGCTCCGACTGCGCTGGCTAGAAGCGCTCCTGCTCGGCGTCCGACAACACGATGTGCGCGGCGGCGGGCGTGACAATAACAACAAGGACTCAAAGACGACGACAACGTCCGAGCTGATAAAGGGACCAGGCGGCGGCGGCGGTCAGACCCTCGTCCGACTCGCAGCGGACGTCCAGCGTCGGCTGGATCACGTCGTCGAGTCCAACGAAGGACTCAAAAAGTTCATGTATCAATGTCAGTCTTTCCCCCTGATCGGTTTTGGATCGCGCTCTGATTATCCACATGTGTGGTTGATGATCGTTCAGACGACCAGCACGCACGACTGCTCACGCCAGCCTTTGCGCTCTCTGGGACCCTCCCGGGTCCCGCACCGACGTACGACGACATGTCGCCCGACGAACTCGAAGCGCTTCTCTCAGAGATGGAACCGGACATTCGAGCCGCCGATCGCGATATGCGCGAGATCGAGTTGCTCGAACAAAAGGGCGTCTTGGCGGCTGGTAAACTACCGGGTGAGCACACCCCTCCTAAACGCGTTTCTGTCTCCGACTTTCTAAATCATCGCAGATCACGAGGCGTTGCAACCGCGATTGCTGGCTCTCCTCGCAGCACAGGAACATGATATGAGATTGGCTGCGTCTTTGGAGAAACGGATTGCTACTCTGGTGGAACGTCATGCGACACACGTGAGCGAGGTCTCTTCTACACCAAACCTGTCTGATCTTCGTTTTCAGGTAGACACGCTTTCGGAGCTTTTCGTCGCCTGGGACGACGTACTCACTGAAACGGAGAACA
>JBBPQC010000156.1:0-34773 GCA_038092295.1 Leccinum arenicola | reverse complement strand
CACTCGACTATAGGCCTCGCGACTGTTCGAGGAGCCGATAATGCAACGGTACTATTCGGCGAACAATCTCGTGAACCCTCTTTCGCCGTCGTTTTTTTATATGGTTCTGTTCCACGCTATTGGAGAGGGCGCTCAGCTCGAGTGTTGGGTGGACGATAATGTTAGGGAGTCTGTCTGAAGCGCTGCATGCCCGTACCACTACTGCGTGTTTCAGACTCTCCGGTGCGTCGCGATCCGCGTGGTCTAGCCTTGAGCTGACACAAGCATTGCTTGTCTCATACTTGAACTTTTGTTTCACACCAACTGGTGAGTTCGCCCTATCCATCATTGCGACCCTATACTGACGACGACCATCATAGATGGCATCCGACCACATGTCCAAACCCCAGACGTGCGCATACACGCACCCATCCATCCTGAACGCCCGATCGCGACTCCAGTCCTATCGATCCTCTCCTCCTGCTCATCCATGTCCGAATGCACTGCAATTTGTCAGTTTGAGTTATTCCAATGCAGATGTATCTAATATACGTTTTCAAGAAAATGACCTAACAGTTCCAAATTGCCCCAGTTCCGCCATTCATCACTCCTGGTCGCTAATATAACTTCCTGCTCGGCGAGTCACCGACCTACGTCGTTGCACCGAAACATGACAGCGATGACGACGTTTCGTGCACCCCCCGTTGGACGCTTATGATAGCTCTCTATTACTTGGACGGCTCAAGTATGTACTTGCTAGCGCGGGTAAGTAACAAAGACATTTCCTGATACATAGTCAGACTCTAACGTGTTGCGTTGAACTTGGTATCACTTGTCGATTATGACTGAGATGCTAGCGCAGTTTCACCTGTTTTTTTTTCTTCCTAAAGACTTGATACCTCTGATGTACTGTACAGCTCCAACTGGGCCGCTTGACCGTCCCCACCCTCACCCAACCTAGCGGTTCTGCGCTCGCTTGGGTTGGCATTGATGGTAAGAACTGCCCACAGGCCATCCTCCAGGTCGGCATCTATGTCAGTATCGACCCTGATGGTAAGACCTATTATGACGGTGAGCTAACTTTATCCTTCATTCTGTATCTATCATTCACCATCCGTTTGTCGCACAGCTTGGTACGAGTGATTCCCCGACACCGCCATCTTTTTTTATCGATTTTATCATCAACCCCGGTGACGAGATCAGGCTCAGTGTCGCTGCTTATTCCAAGACCTCTGGCCGGGCGGTCGTTGAGAATCTGACGACCGGCAAGACGGCCTCACAGGAACTCACGTCTTCTGCTCCTCTCTGCCAGCAAGATGCTGAGTGGATCGTCGAGGACTTCAAAGAAGAGGGTAGTCTTGTTCCTTTCGCGGCCTTTGGCAAGATCGAGTTCACCGACGCCGTTGCCACTGGCCCCAGCGGCAAAAGCTATACCCCAGGTAATGCTACCCTCGTTGACCTCAAGAAAAACAACACCAACATCGTTTTACGAAAATGTACCTGTCACGATGGACAGTGGTTCAACCTTTATCTATGGGGATTGGGATCATGTTGAAGAATTGTACAGACACTTTGGCGGTGCATACATGGAACATGAAGGCTATGGTTACTATGCATGTGAGTTCCGATTACGTTCGGTACCTTGTTTTTATCGACAGCCTGTAGTGCCGTGCGACTCTTTCCCAACACTGGGCCTCACCTTCGGTGGCAGGACGTTTGAAATCCCTCCCGAAGTTTGGAGGCTCAAACCAATTTTCAGTGGTTCTCGCAGATGTATGGGCGCCATCATCGCCCAGAGTCGGAGCATACCTATGCGTGAGTCCCATTGCTTATCGCTTCCTGCACTCCCTTTTGCGGCGCTAGATGGACTTGTTCTGACTATATGGCCTAGATTCTTGGATCATTGGGCTCACTTTCCTGAAGGGCGTATACAGCGTGTTCGATTACGGTAAATTCCAGATTGGGTTTGCGGACCTCGCTTGAATCATCGCGAATGTTCCCGGACCCCGGTACAATATATCTCTATGAGTTTGAGAGTCTATTTAAGTTATAGGGATTTCATTTTAAAATCATCGGAGAGGTTGAAGCTGCGCTGAAGAATCAAACTTTCTTTGTTTTCGTCCTATCATAGCTCTAGTAGGCAGCCGAACACAACGACGAATTGTAAAGCTTACTCTCTGAAATCAATAAAATATATGACGTCTCTCTTTATGTCAGAGTCGGGGACTGGCGCGGGCGCCGCTACGATTACTTAATGTGACTCATTGTGACTTGAATAAATGTCGCGATGGCATCACGTCTAGGAACTAACCGAGTAACAATCAAACTAACGAAGTACATTCGGATCATCGAAACGGGTATGGGTGAAGAGTTTCGCAAAAGAGTCACTCACAAGTCAGATTCAACCGAGAGGGGGGCCCTTGAACCGTTAGTTTGACGGAGATGAGTCCCACAGCTCAGAGTCCCACACTGCCCCGCACACCACGGGGCGTGCGTAAGCTGCATTTCCTCGGATCGGCAGTCTCGACTGCCGCCTTAGCGTCTTATGTAGGACTAGGTTAGCCAGTTGCGACATAATGTTTATCGCTCATCCATATTCAACCGAGAGAACTTTTGATGTGCATGTCACCAAATCTGCATCCAGCGCAAGGCGGAGCGGGCGATGGTCGAAAGGTGGTGAGTCTGTGGTGCCATCCGATACACCTTGCTTTCGATCAGTGCAAATTTTTGGCTATGTTAGCGTTTCGTTGCGGAAGCAAGTTAGTTGTCACATTTCCCCGTCAGGTAGAACAGGTGGGTGTAGAACTCGACCGTAGTTTCACGACCACCGTTGGGCCTCGCTACCCTCCAAGGCTCTTTTCCATCTCAGCAAGAGAGGGACGCAGTGACAGAAGACAAGTCTCGGGTGTGCTTTATGACTGCATGTATGGACTTGATCGGACTTGATCCACGAGTTAACATGTCGGTGGAACTTGTTGGGTTGATTATGTGCAGCTCGGAAGTGAGTGGGGCGAGCGGCGTTAGGTTTGTTGACCTAACATTATCTCAGTCCCCACAGATCATATTCAGTCAACATGTCTGAACGGCGAGAGGGAGTACGCCCCCGCAAGGGACGAACTGGACGACAAAGACGGCGAGAAAAATTTGCCAACGGCGAGCTCAGGGGCAAAACAGTTGCATTCCATAGGCTGTTGGGAATTGAAGATCGCCTTGGCATACTACCAGCTGAAGACCTTTTGAGGGGTGTTCGGGTACGACAACGCTGAGGCGCCCTATTCCGGTGTCGTCTCCGCCGCTAGGCTGAATTGTTGGGTGGTCCTCGTTGTGCATCGCCTCCTTCGGAGACTTGGAGGTTTCTGACGCAAATGGCGTCGCGTTGCGCAGTCTGCTCGTTTTTTCGCGATGTGCTGATTCATGATGTCGCTAACGTGAGCAGGCTATACTCTCTACGAAAACGTATTAACATATCCTGTATGGCAAGAGAGCTTGATGAAAGTGATCGCACGATGAAGATGCTGACGTCGAAATGAAGAGGCAGCCAGTGGCCACGAGGTATGAGAGAGGGGCGACATCGTCCACGACAGTAACTTGAAGGCCACCCGACACCCACACTATCAACAGACCAGCGCGATCAACTAACCAAACCAATGAACTTGCCTACTGTAGCTCCTTACCACGTATTAGACATTCGTAAAACTAGTACTCGTACTCAACCACGCCCATGACAATGACACTGTCGTGCATTTGCGATGATGCTATTACTAGTATACCCCCACCTCCCCGTAAGTGTATAATTAAGTCGGGATAAACCTAGGGCCTAAATTTACTGACCGGCAACGGGATAGGAAACCCCTAGGCCTCGCGCAACAAGACGATCTATTTAGGTCGGGTGCCAGTGATCCGTTGGGTAGGGCCTAAAATCCCCCCACTCGACCTAAGGACTACGGGAACCTTAGGAGGCCGTGTCAAAGGATGATCGATGCACCCCCGCGGTAGCCAGTCAGCTACCTCAGGCCGCCATCTCGTTCCCAGACGTTCGGAGCGTTGCGGGCGGAGTTTTGGGTACGAGACTAGCCGCATCCCTGAACTTCGGTGTCATACGGATGCGGCGGCTGAAACTCCTCCAATGGAGTCGTAGTACGTATCCTCGACTCATCCCGCAGTAAATGTACGTCGTCTTGAATACGACATAAGCCGAACTTGTCATAGTCTAGCGGCTGGCGGAAATACGTATCACAAAGGGGGTTAGATATGTTTAGTTTGAATGACTGCTAATATAGTCTTAAACGGGTATCTCTGCGGATTATAAACGGAGCTGCGACGCTTCTTCGTGCAATTCCCGTTTTAATCCTACTCACGAATTCAAGTTCCGAGTCGTGTATACTACTTACGCCGTTAGTATTACGTTCGTCCAACTCGAGGCCAACTCGAGGCACTCACCTATATGTACACTCAGCGTGACTTGTCACGCAGCTGTCCAACTCCGCTGCACATTATGCCCTCCCCTCCTCCGCGACTTGAGGAAGACTTCGAAACTTGGTCTGACTTTTCGGCCATAATTCAAAGCACCCTCGAACGAATGGAGGGCGATCCACCTCCAGTCCCACCGCCAGTCCCACCGCCAGTCCCACCGCCAGTGGACATTGGGTATGAGCACTACCCGGGTAAGTACGATTCATAATTTGTGCGCTGATCTGTTCTCATCTCGGTCCAGTTCACATTCTCGGCATGCTACACGACCTAGCCAACGAGTGGTGGGTCGTGTCTGTCGACTCCATAATCATCCTTTCGCACCGCATCTTAACTAATCAGTACCCGCTCGTACGACTCGCATCGGACAACTTCCTGCTGGACACGAACGAAATCAAAGACGTCGTGAACAGGGTACTCAGGGAGCACCGCTCAGCTCCTGTTTATCTCCCAGGTGCAAGTAAGTGGCCGCTGAGGCTTTCACAATACGATTTTAATGACTTATATCGATTGAAGGGTTAAACCTGCAGCCATCTTCAGAGATTCTCCGCGAACAGCGCGATGCGGTCTTTGGGGATCTCGTTTCTGGTACTGTGAGTGTAATTTTACCATGTAGCATCTTGATCTCATCGCATCATTAGCTTCGCTCTGTTGGATATTCATATTTGTTGAAAGTTCGCTCCGCCGTGCAAGTGTTTCTGTTGTCGATGCCACCTGGTTCCTACTTGTGGCTCCACGGGAATCAGGTGGGCGAGGACAACATTGGGAACATCCATACACGCTGGAGCCCCAGTTACGGTTACCCGTTCTGGCACGTTTACGGTTTCGTAGGTCAGGTCGGATGGTTTGCAGACCCAACCACTCGTGATTTTCTTCACGAATCAATCGCTGATTCCAAATCCTCTATCTGGGTGGACGTGATAGAGGCTAACGCCGACCCCCAGCGGCCTCATAGTATAATCCTCGCGGACACCGCAGGTGTGTTCCAATACGAAAAGGCAGCGTTTGTCCTTGCATGGGTACGCCACATCCTTACATCAACATCTGTCTCTCTCTTTCTCTGTGTATATTTACTAATTAAGTCTCATCTACTAGCTCGCCCTTGAGTTGCGAGATCGCCTCTTGAAGCAGACGAGCTTCGGTGATATCACACGGGATCGCATCCGAGAGGCTGCGCACGAGCAAAGGCAGATCTTGGAATTCATGCAGCAGATATCGGAGGAGGGTGGCGCGGCGAATCGTGCTCTGACATCTTGGGTGGCATCTTATTAATCTCGCACAAATCTCGCGCTTTCTTTTTGTTATCTCGCGCTAGCTTTTTGTTATCGTTTCTTCCTCGCAGCGGAGTCGTAAATCGACGGATTGGTTTTGTCACGCATTACTGTCACGCTTTCAAAGGGTATATATTTACGACATCTACATTGATTTAGGTCTTTCAGACCCTGCCCTGCTTAGTGCCCTTCTGAGAATGTCGGACACCCCTAATCAGCAACCACGCACAGCTCTTCTCAGCACTGTAGACATAGATCCAAGGCTGTTTGAATGGCTTTCTCCTGAACTTTCTAAGAAATTAGAGGAGGCTGCTGTTGCATCGAAAGAGGCCATGCGCTGTGCACTTCGACAACAAGGGAATCAATCTAGGGTGAGAATCTTGTACTTATTTTATCTTGTGCTTATACGGGGGACTACAGAAAATCCCCGCCAAAGCACCGCTTGCTTCACATCCTTTGACCAAGCAATTCGTCGATGCGTTGTCGAAGAAGGACGCATGCATTGCCGCACTGGCAGATGCTCAGTGTGCGTGCGTGAAGTGGGAAACCGTCATGCGTCACTTTCTTGGTGACGCAGCAGTTCAGACGGTTATGGTTGAAGGTCAGAACGGCGCCGGCGTTATCCCTGACGAATCGTATACAATGAGAGGCCGCTATATTACGGCTCTTGGTAGCATTGACGTCCACTCGCTGCGGAGTCAGCGGCTTCCGAAGTCAGAGTCAGTGACTGTAAGTGTCCCTATTGTAAGCTGTGTAGGACGTTGACCATCGTTATTGCAGACTGCCTGATATTTTCTTCCGTCTGTCTTTTCTCTCCGTCTGTCTTTTCTCTCCGTCTGTCTTTTCCCTCCGTCTTTCTTTTTCCTCCGTCTTTCTTTTCCCTCGTTGCATGTAACAATTTGTAATGTTGGACTGCTTGACTAGGCGATTGTGACTGTAATTTGGCTAATTATTTCTCTTTTCTTTTTCTATGCCATAGGCATAACCACACATCCGACTTTCTTTACAGCCCTTTCTATTTGTACGTGGTTGTACGTGGTTAGAGATATGCAGTCTGTCGGCCTAATACCGGCAGACTTTGGAATTCATACACTGGCATACAACCAAACTTCTAACTTAGAATTTTTCACTATCTCATTGGGAGACAGAGTCTGCCGGTGATGGCGGGAGTGTTACTAATGGCCATGAAGGATCCGTTGACTTGGAGGACGATTCAAACACTTTGGAGTGTACGGTTCCGATTGGGACGACTGTAGTGACGAGATTATCAGACTAGATATACTATGACATTGAGTAAATTATTCAGAGGTGCGCCATCTTGGCGGCCTCCTGGCCCTCTTAGTTCGCAGACAAGTGTCATATACTATCCCGGGCCCGCCCATCGTCACATCCCTACGCGTCGAGGCTTTTGCTAACGAACCGCAACCCACTTCGGCGTGTGTATCTCTCTCAAACTCAACATCAGGTCTCGAGGGCAAACACTTTCCGTACCTGTGTGCGAACGTGATCTTTCAAATGCTTTTTCGCTCGAGCTCAAGGCCAAACAAATCCAGGCATTAGGCATCTCCCTTGATGCGGCTGCTCTCCTTTCTCTGCCATGTACCAGCTGTTCGACCTCAGAAGGTGATCAAGGGAGATGCAGAGGGTAAAGGTACCGCATCTTCTCCCACTGCATGCGCCAGACTCACTCACGGCTATTAGCCATTCTACGACGCCATACATCCCTAATCTCCAAATACTCCATTCCGAACTCCGGACCTTGACGCACACAAGTGGCACAACGACCCCGTTTGGTGTCAATTCGAGGAACAGCCATCGATTATCCTTGACTCGCTAAGGAAGTGACCAGCACTGCGCCGCCTTCCGTACAGGGCTCTACTCCTCCCCGATCACTCTCAGGGACTCCGCCGCTACCAGCAGCCACAGTCTCTGTTTCTGCCACCACGACGCCTCCCCTCAGCAAGCCCCTCCATCGTCGAAACCGGAAATTACAGGTGTACTCACTGCTGAACCTGAAGATATCCCTGCTGCGCAGACGAGACCCCCCTCCGCACCATCCTCTCGGCCCGTTTCCAAGTCTGCCATCCACCGGCTTCGGTAGCACCTTCGGCGCCGGTTACGCCCGCTGCTCTGCCCACGACAACCACTAGCTATTTCGGCGATATGGCACGCTCGACGACGCCAGCTGGATTCGACAGTGATCCTGACACCAATGTTTGGGCAGACCTTCGTAGTGGGACTACGGCAGGCTCTGAGAGTGGCTCCGAGTCGGAGGTGCCACGAGGACGTGTCCTGGCGGAGAAGCCCTCCAAGTCATTTGTGCGACCGCGAGACTCCTGTGTGGCCTCTTCGCATATTACAGCACCGGTAATTCAGAGACAGACTGCTAGCAGGAGACCTAGTGGTGACATCCAGACACGCCAGACAGGGTTGGCTGGCGTCAGCAAGACCTGGAGTAGCTGAAGCGAGATGGGATTGGCGAGCGGGACGAGTCGTCCGTGAGTCTCTCTTAAGCGAATTTGATGGGATTCGTACTGATCGGAATAATTCATGTTTTATTTTAATAGCTTGATGGACGAAGGGAAACTGGCCGCACCACCACCGCGACCGAGTTTATCTACCGGTTGGAGGTACCTCGCGTTCCGGGCCCGTTCGTATTCATGTTTATGATCATGCTCAAGCCTCGCCCACCATCAACAGCACCATGTGGTCCATGAAGACAAGTGGTCCTCCACGTGTTCGACCAGCTGGTTCCCGTTCAGCATTGGTGCTTCAACCGCGAGCAAGGGCGGTTCCTGGATGCCGTTAGGGCTCGTGCTTGCCGTTTCTTTGCTCTCTTTCGGCTTGTTTGCGCTCGCAGCGTACTGAAGGTATGCGAGACCGTAGACTAAACACACGACGAGGCAGGACGAAGCTATGAGTGAGGATGAAGACGAGGTTTGTCGTGAAATTTCGTCGACGTGCGCTGATCAGTCGTCCCCAGCTTGACGGAATTCCAACCTTTGGCTCAAGTGGTTAGATTGGATCCTGGTGGGCTGCTCGTAAGTTCAAATCGGATGCCTCAGGAGGGGTACAGAAAGGCAAGTAAACTTACAAGAGTCGTATTAATCCATGATCACACGTTGATTCGTAGTACAAAGCATTACCGTTGAAGGTTGCAGACACTTGGCATTTGGTGCTTGTAGTAAGCAGTCGGCAACACCGGCATTGAAGAGTTACGAAGGGCTCCCGATGACGCGCTCTCGTTCCACCATGCAATAAACAAGGCGAGTCTATGTTTCTATGTACTGCGGAATGAAGGGATAACTATGTGCAGACGATGAAGTTGGAGCATATACCCTGGGCCGGGAGATCATGCATAACTCATATCACCAGGAGGTCGTTCGTGGCAGTCTCACTCACAACCTTGGTAAATCCAGGTTGTATTCTGAAATACGGAAATTTTGGTAGCTTTCGATGGGATCTTGGATCTGGGGGGCAATGGTGAGCAGTACAATCCTTCTACTTCTTATCTTTTACTTCTTTGTGGGAACGGTGAACGCCGCGAATCTCTTCTTACTATGTCTCATTGTTCCATTGACGATTCCGGGTGAATCTGATCTTTTGTTCTCGTCTGTACAACTCTCATGTATACACGGCGCATACTGTACAAAAATCATATGTTTGTGGGGATGAACTATTAGAAAGGCCCTCTGGGCGGCTCTGGATCCCGGACCGTCGAGACAGCACGCAGACGATGAAAGACGGAAGATAACGCCAATCACCCTCACAGTTCCGTGGGCACAACTGACCGGAAACAACCGCAGCGGTAACTTATTATGACACGAAAACGACATACCGGCTCGGAATTCGGCCCTCGCCTGATTCTCCGGTGCGTCGCAGCCATTCATTGCTTGTCCCGCAGTTGTGCTCACTTTTCTTTCACTCCAGCCGGTGAGGTCGCCGTAGTCCCACCCATACCCCTTTGTCGATTCAGAACAGAGGGCGTCTAGCTGGGCCAACCACTGCCACGGACCCGACTCGGAGCAGCTCAAGTTTTCCGCTCTCTGAAGCACCATCGCCTCCGTCTCTCTTCTTGACCTTGCTGCCGCATCAAATACATCCACGGCGACATCGACCGGACGCAAAAACCTTATCTCGTGGGCGCGCGACAGCCAGACGAACATCAAGAAGGAAATTCCAGACGGTATCCTTGATTTATACCGTCAGTCTATCATTTATCGTGATTCTTTTTTCGTTTATACTCCATTGTCGCGCTCACTGTGGTGACCTCGGGCCTCGCAGGCTCGCACACGCGTTCCTGTCGTGATACCTTGATCGCCACCCGCATATAGTCTGCCCCGGTTCCATCAAGGCGATTCAAGGCCCCAGGTGCTCTCTGCAAAGCCGTGAACACGAGAGTTTCAGCCCGCAGCCCCTCCTCGAAGATCAGACGATCCATGTGAAGGTATGCTCGTAGCAATCAGACCACCAGACCATCACCGCAGCAAAGACACGCTGTCCGGGTTCTGCTTGATTAACAACGTCGCCGTTGGCGTTGCACATGGTACGCCCTCACGTCTTCGCTCGCGACACGCCGCCACCCTCATGAGTCTCGCCCGCACGTTCTTGTCCTGGACGTCCTCGTCTTCACCCACCAAGGCGCTCCGACTCGCTCATCTCTTGGCTCATCATCACTAATGCATTTTTTTTTTTTTTCCTTTAGTACTTATGACATAGTTTTTCGTCTATGTACAGCACGGCAATATAGGTTCGGAACTCGGAGCCACTCCACGAAACGGCGAGCGAAGCGACGATTCTGTGATAGACCTTCAAATTGTAAATCAAATGAACCATTGACCCTTCTCAAGTGCAAGCAAAGTTTGCGCCGACGCCAGTCGGCACTTCCACGAGTGTTTTCATACGCACGTTACAAACCAGCAAGCTAAGTACAATCGTGACTCAATCCACATAAACCATATCAATTGTTTGTGTTCGTGCTGGCAATTTGCTCATTCTCAACAGGATCTATGCGAACGATGGAAGTTGTCTTCAGGTCGTAACGTCTCAACAACTTGCCATGGTCGTTTACGGCGGCACTACCATGCGTACGTTATCCCGCGTTCCAGGGAGGATGCTATACTAACTGGCGCACGCCATCAAGATGTTGGTCAAGAAAGGCACCGTCGATATCGTTAAGCCCCAATGGCTTTTGGATTGCGTCGCCAGGGACGAACTGCTTATGTTGAAGAAGAGGTGCGTTATGAAAGCTTTCATCGGTTCCCGGGATTTGTATGCATTGCAGATACGTCTTTCGTGCGTCGGACGATCGACAGATCTCTTCCGAATACAACGAACCTGATAGTGACGAAGATGATAATAAGGTAGTGGATAGACGGCAGCCACAGCCATCTCGAGAGCAGGGCGGGTGCGGAGATACCCATGATTGCAGAAGACATCGAAGACAAGGCAGAGCCCGATGTGGATCCTGTCCTCGCGGACTGGTTGAGGGTGGATATGAATGCCAGTCCCGAAACAGCTACTGACGACAGCGAGACGGAACCGGAGAGTGATACCGATTCCGTCAATGATGACGTCGGCGAGGACAACGGACGTGGAAAGAAGCGGTAGCGAGACCCTTGGTTCGTTCCACGTTTTGGTAAGTTCTTCATCCTCACTTTCTCAGCAAGTTGATCGTGTAAATATCTTTCTTCGTTCGTAGTCTCTATCCGAAGAAAAACGAGCAGCGGTGAGTATTTCGCCTCCTGTGTTACTTTGTCTTTATTGTTGATCATGATGAACAGCCTGAAGATGTCGACCCTTCTGAGCGCGAGTACGACGCTAGCTTGATCTTCAAGCATTTGTGCGTGTTTGCTAGCACCCTTTTCAATGACTTATTTGTAGGTGCTTTTACATCGGTTCACTAGAGAATGTGCGCGAGCACGAGATGACTGTGAATACGAAATATAAGAGAGATATTACCGAACAGTGCGTTTTTGTCGATTTTCTGTGAATGCATGAGTGCTCAAATCACGTTAGTCTTGTCAAAGTTTCTCAGAGTATCGAACAGAGCGGAGGCAAGATCGTCGATCCTAAGCTGACTCACGTCGTTCTGGACAAGCGGGACGTATCTCGGAGGATCCATCTCATGCAGCTCACTTCAAAGTCGGTCGATATTTCCCCGAAAATATGTATGAGCTGACGTTGTCATAGGCCGAAACGGCGCTGACTTGTTGTATCGGACTATATACAAGCGAGTCTGGACGAGGAGTTTTTGCTTGATGAGGAGGGTATGTCGAGTCTCTGTCTTTTTTCCACGATTGTGGGCTCACGACTTTGCCTGTCAGAGTTTGCGCCTTGAATCGACATGGCTGCGTATTTTCGTCCCAACGCCATGGCTATTTTGTCTATATTTCTATACTTCAGCAGGTTGTACTATCACCATCGTAGGAGGGATGTATCCCGAGCTTCAATATATATATATAAAACACACCGAGTTGTGCAGAGGATTAGGAATAGTCGACTGTTCGTATGGACTAAGCCAAGTAAACCATGAACTGGGGAATGTACATATGTATGTACTAGATCTAATCGGTTTCCACTGGCAGAACTCAAAACAATGTCTTTTAGGACAGTCTTGGGCTTTCATCATGAATTCAGACGATAGAAGACAAGCCCTCCACAAACTATCCGACAACCAAACGCTGTGGAAGAGCACACGACATCCAGACTCATCGACATCCCTACATACATGGTCGCTCCGAATCAGCGATTTTTGGACGCATATACCCGACTGCCACATTACTCGCGGCCGTTGGGAATGTTTCCCACGTCCACCAACACCGTGACCCTCTCCTCGCCGCCACTAACAGCGAGCAAGCCCTCCTCCCTTTTGTCCGTTTTTAGCTGAGTTTTTTTAAAATATCTTCATAAGGTAAATCAGGTTGCATCGCTAGATCGAGGTCTCATTTATTGTGCGAGAACGAGAGGGTGAAGAGTCATAACTCGGCGGTGAGTGCGTCCCTCCTCGCCCTCGTTCCCCCTTCTCACCCCTCGCTGCATCCATCAGTTCGACGACCGCGCGATGGCTCACCCCCCCCTCGCCCACCCGTGCTCATTCGTGCAGGACGTCTCCTCACCACTTGCCTGGTCAGCCGATGGTTGTCAAATTTATGCTGCCTCTCAGCCGTCCAACGAAGCTAAGTGTTTTGACTCATCCTCAGGGTCATTGCTCAGTACATGACCTCTTCCTACCAGTAGCGGTCGCATTTGTCTCTCTTCTATCGCAGCATCGTCCAATCAAAGGTTCATCGCCGTTACCAGAAGTACCTCGCTATCTTTTCATGATGCCTCGACATACAAGCAAATTGGTCCTATAATCAATCACGGTGCTGTCTACTCCATGACGCTCTCCCCTGATAACGCCTACGTTGTCACCGGTGAAATATACGGGAAAGTCACCGTGAGGAGTCTTCTTGGTGTCCTTCCGGACTCGTACCTTACAGGAGATGTAAGTGATTCTATTGCTAAACGCTGACTTAAAGTGTGCCTACTATTTCCTTAGCGTCGTGAGTGTGTCAAATGATGTTTATTTCGCTACTTCTGATCTGTTGGTATCAGAATTTCCACTCATGCAGATCAGCGAAGAGACACTTGAAGCTTGGAATCAGGGCGACTTGACTCGCACCGAACAAGTCCTCACAGCAAAGATTTTAGACGTTCAAGGTCTGTTGAAGATCCTTCTCGTCATTCGCAGTGCCTCGCTTACCGGTCCCTCGTACGGTCCCGTCTGAAGCAATACACCTTGGTTATAGATGATGCGAAAAAGGTAGCCTTTCGATTGTCTTTGGTCTCTTCATGCGTTAACTATCACACCCCAAGTCTATCGAGGTTCAGCGGTCCACAATCGGTCAGATTGCAATCACAATAGCCCGCGCAGCCAATGGCGATCATGACGCTGCCATGCGTGTATTTGACCTCGTGTTCACTAATGGTTCCTTGCCCGAAAGCAATTTTGTTTTCCTTATCAAAGGCACGTGCCTACTGTTCTCATCGCTATCTGCATTAATACTTGATTTTAGGCAGGCCATCATCCTGTTTCAGTGTGGAAGACATGATGAAGCTATTTCGCGTGTCGAAGATTTGATCGATACTATGGATGACAAGACTATATATATCACAGTCCGGGTATGTGAATTCTAGGATTTGACCAGCATGATACGATGAACAGGTCGTATTCAGGCCCGAATGTACATGGAGATACTTTTGCTTCTAGTGGAGATGAATCAGGTTCGTCCTCCGATGAGTTGGACTTGAACGAGCAAGATATTCCGGTCACCGGTTTCGCTGTTGCTAGCAGCAGGCGTAACGCCGATTTTCATGAACTCTTTCTTAATATTCCTGAAGGCGACTACCTTATTGAAGGTGACGAGACATATCCTTGTTGTAAGACGCTTCACTCAGAACCTTCGATTCTAGATTACGGCTGTGCGCTCCAGCGAGAGATTCTAATTCAGGGACGGTTGTACATCTCGGAAAATCATATTTGCTTCCATGCCAATATTTTTGGTTGGATCACGGACGTACGTATGCGTCTGATCGAGTTGCATCGCAGTCTGATCCCTGTGACAGCTTTCTATTCCTATATATGAGATCACAGGGCTAGAGAAGAAGATGACCGCATTCGTCATTCCAAATGCCATACAGATCACAACCCGCCAAGCCAAATACACATTTGCATCCTTCCTTGCCCGGGATACGACATATGATGTCATTGCCAACATCTGGCGACTCGCACGACCGGAGGAAACCCTCGAGGTGGATAGTCGCAACAAGTTCGACAATTACTACGCGGGTGTCGCGAATCTCTCGTCGATGGCATCAAGCGGGCCACGAATGTCATGCTAGCTGGCAAAGTTGCTGTCGTTGCTGGCTTCGGTGACGTTGGCAAGGGTGTAGGTGTTTCTCCGTATCATGCAAGGTGCTGGTTCTGATTGGTTGCCACAGTGTTTCGAATCGCTTCGCTCCTACGGTGCTCGTGTGTTGATTACGGAGATCGATCCCATCAACCCTCTGCAGGTTGCGATGGTTAGTTGGGAAGTCACCACCATAGAGGGCGTTGCTCTTCGTTCCAACATTTGACGTCGAAGCACTTTTTAGCGATGCCCGATGACGCTATCGTAACAAGTATGTTCACCAACGTCGACAAATTACCGAGACTTTCGTAGCATCAATCACTTTGATGTTGAAATAGATGTTGCATGGCTCAAAGCGAATGCAAAGAAATTCTGCCGCGAACGTCAAGCCTCAGGTGGATCGCTTCACGATGACCTCGGCTCGTCTGATCAACTTGGGGTAGGTTGCTGGTAGGGTCCGGAGTCGTCTGGCGCTTACACGACATATATAGATGTGCTACTGGGCACTCGTCGTTCGTGATGACTCTTGCTCGTTCGCTAATCAAGTGTTGGCTCAGATTAGTACGCTGTGGACGAACTCTGACAAATTTAATGTCGGAGTGCACATCCTACCGAAGGAACTGGATGAGGTTGCTCTGGAGCAATCCAAGTACCTTGACATCTCCGTTCAGGGCCCATACAAAGCCGCACACTACAGATACTAAACGGATGGGATCTTGCATGACGCGGCCTCATATAAGAGGAACGGGGAGGGGTGACAGGTAACTTCCACGTGTGTTCGATTGATTGCCTTCGACGATTTCAATGTAACTTTGCCCTGTGTTCCTCACCGTGAAGCATATCGAAATTCTGGTTTATATTATGTACCGGCGCTGCACAGCGTGTCCATACATTACTGTATATATAACACATTTGTTTTAATCCCGTGACTCGTAGTTGCTGGTGTGATAGAGTCTTTCCCCACCAACTGCTTGATCTTCAAGGTCTACGGTGACGGCTAGAAAAGTCAAAGAGGAATTCGGACACCCACAGCAAGCTATGCGCCATGACATGAGTGCTAAATTCATGAACGACCTTGGCTCTACTGTCATCAATCAACTCCTACGTGCCGACGGCGTGGGAGATATTCTCGATACCGCCCTTCTTCATATCTTCGATCCCCCATATTTTCTGCGAGGAGTTCGAGAAGGGAAACCTGGATGAGAATGCAGAAGCTACGTTTGCGCGGCCCCCCGCTTATCTCCTGAGGATGGAGAATAAGGATAGTTCTCGCTACCGTGACCGAGCGAAGCAACCCTCCGTATTCAACAAGCTCATGAGCTGCGATCACCCTCAAGTCAAGGCAGCTTCCAACCTCATGAAAGAGATCCTCTCTACGGCATCCACCACTTCTGCTGCCTCCACACTAGACGGTCCCGGAGGCCGTCATGATAACGACTTCGTCGATTTCCGCGAAATCTCCATAATTCCTACCGCAGCCGAAGTTCAATGCACCAAGAAATCTTTTCTTAGGCATGCATCATTACTCGACGACCTCAACACGAAGGGGACTCGCGCCGCAGACTATCTCGACAACATATTCCGCCTTGCGAGAAGACATGCTGTACGAGCTGAAAGACGAGCTTCTGAGAAGACTCGAACTAGACATGGAATCGTCCTCCAATGCGATACACTCCGGTCCCCGCCCCTGGCCCGCCATTGGGAGCGTTCCGCGTGATGACGACCCCTCCTCGTACGAAAAAGCAAAGTTCGACGCCTGCTGCCACTGGGATACCCGCGTTTGACCCAAGACCTCGCTCCGATCACGAATTTGATGCCGGGATAAACTCGTCTGCAACGTGGGCAGAGCACCTAGATCGAGGATCGCTCTCCGACGACGAACCTGCCGATCAACCAGAGGCCCGGGGACGACGGGGTTTGTCTGCGCGCGCGCGTTACCAATTCGAGGGAAAGGTGGAGTTCAGGGAAGTTGCTGTCGAAGCAGGGGACGAGCTCGAGGTTCTGAAGCAAGACGTTGGGGATGGATGGAGCCTGGTGAAGACCGAGGAAGGGAAGATTGGTTTGTTGCCTGCAACTTACTACACGGTAGGTCGGCTATTGGCGCGATGCACGGACCTTCGGCTGACGTTACGCCCGCGATTTAGCTCACGGTCGACTTCCTCTCTTCGCCGAAGGACTTGTCCACCGATACCGTCACTCTTCGCTCGTCATCCAAGGACACCGCTGAATTAGACTTCTCTCAGATCCTCGCACAGACGACAGGAGAAAGGCCGAACGCGCTTCTGAGTTTCCAGCAGCGACTGCTTGGTGGGAAGACCATCAATCGATTCTCTGGTTTCGTCACCAGTGGTGCAGAAGAATGGGTCCTCAAAGGCGCCCCAGACGCTGAAGAAGAACCTACGACGTTTGTTCCAGTTTCTCGTGGCCGCTTTGCAACCACAGATTCTGTCGCGGAGGACCTTCGACGCAGCAGGCTAGGAATTGGGGAATCCGACAGACATTTCGTGGACGAAGGTCCCGCATGGCAGTCCAAGATCCCGGGGTTCCGTGTCTTGGTGCACTCGCCGTCGAAGCGAACTTCTGGCATTTCCGGAGCTTATACCGTATACGGCGTCACCTCTCTCGTCCAGCCCCTCGAGCACAAGGAGGGTGGTGACGAGGCACTCCGTCCATCTTCTCCTGTATACATCACCGTCCAGCGACGCTTTTCTCACTTTGTCATTCTTCACACTTCGCTGCTCAAGCGGCTTCCCGGAATCGCACTGCCGCCCCTTCCCGAAAAGCAATACACAGGTCGGTTCAATGCCGCGTCCGTCGAAGCCCGACAAGGAAACTTGACACGATACCTCGACCGTATCGTGCGCCACCCCATCGCTCGTCATGCAGAGGTCGTTACTTCTTTCCTCGGTTGCGAGGATGACTTGGTGAGCGGTCTCTCCCTTTGCACCGAGTGATGATCGAAAACCTGCTCAACGTCCCTAACGCTCGTAGGAGTGGAAACGCTTGACGCCGCAATTTTTGTCGATGCCCGCCGCTGGGCCATCCTTCTTGTGTTCCATCCAGCGTTCAATTTCGATGTTCAGGACGCTTCAGAGACGATCAACAAGTTCGACAACCATGTACGAGCCGTCGGCAAGGGCGTGCAGGGGTTGAGAAATACGTTCAGTCGAGTGAGGGAAGCGCGGATAGGTATGTGTTCGTGTTCAGTTCAGATGCTTTTCGACAATGATTGGCCATGATGCGTACAGAAATGTCCAAGGCCGAGCGACTGCTTTCTTACTCATTATAGTCTCTTATCACTGCCAATCCATTATCATCCACGCCGGCTCTCGGTGCGGTCGAGGAGGAAGAAAACACATCCCCACAACTGCGGGGTCTCTTCAACAATGACGGTGCCTGGTGTTGACGTGACGATTGTCAAGGTGAATAAGACAGTTCGGATCTTGAGAGGTTACTGACGTCGGAGGCAGAGTGTCTCAAGTTCACAAAGGCGTTTCAGAAAACTTGCAGAGACGTTACAGAGCGTAGCAGATTTGTACGATGACCGCGTTAGTGCCAGGTCATTGTATGCGTACTCCTTGCTCAGGATCGCTTCAGGCCAGGAGGAGGCAGCTTGCGACTCATGAAGCGTTCAAGAGCGTCGCTCACCCGTTCATGACGTATCAGGTGTGTTCTGCGAAATGAGGTCCATTTACATATTGATCGAGTGCCTGAAGGGAGTCATAGAGACCCATTGCTCCACGTACACCCGCTATGCGGAGGCCACTGGTAACAATGTATGTGATCTGTGCCTGAGCTCACTTCCCATGACTGATTTAACCACCAGCCGAATGACGACATTGCCTCCCGTTGCGAAACGGTTCTGAACGCCACCATGTCCGAACTGGACGCTTATTATACGCAAAAAACCGAGGACTTCGCTAACCTGACAAAGGACCACCTTGAGGAGAAATTGCATTGTACGAACACATACTGACACGGCCCAAAAACGCACGAAGAATGCTTGACCCACCACAGTTGGACAGACTGGGACGCTCACCCAGAAGGCCTTCGCGATTCGAGAAGGATTTGGACAGATCAGTTAACGATGTCGAGCCACTTCCACAGCCTTGCCCACATGTGTACGACTCAACGCCGATGCGTCCCGTTAGCATGGCTATCCAGGGCGGTATGGGTTTGCTTCTCGGGGGCTCAAATTCGGGAGGGAGGACGAGCGTCCTGGGTAAGTTGTGGGCTTGAGTGAGGGACTCTTTCATATTTCATCTTTCGATGTCGTTGCTTGGAACAAATTTTAGCTTACAGGTACCGTTGGAGAATTATCGATTATCAGACGTCACTAAATATCATTGTACTAGCATCTCTAACAGATCTTTTCGTGTCTAGTACTCGGTGCTAGGCTGCATCCGCCACTGTAATTCGAACAAGGGACAGTTGGTTTACGATCCATAACGTACCTAATGAGTTCTCATCTTGCCATGAATGTTGGCTGTTACCAAAGTTGATCCGACTCGATAATGGGCGCACTGTCGGAACTGATCTGGAGCAAGACTCTCACCGTTCCCTCACCATGCTGATCACCAAGAGCCACCACGACGTTCCCAGTCAGCTCGACGGGAAACCAATCCGGATCTTTGTGATCGCTCCCGTCGTGCCAAACTACCCCCAGGCCAAGTTTCCAGGTACGTCACCTCCCTTTGCGTGTACGTTACCATCTTACAAAACGTCGTGGACAGGCGCCGTCTGCTTCAGGTGCGTGCCGGAGGCGGGATGCCTGACCTCTCTCCATTGATCCACGCCCGCCAGCGAGATTTACCAAGTGACCGGACCTGTCGAGAGGTCTGCTGGACAGATCGCAAGCCACGGATATGTCGTCGGTGCGTCCCAGTACCATAGTTATCGCGATCGCGCGGTCTCTCATACGAACGACGTTCAGCATGTCCGTCGAGATTTCATGAGTTCGAAGGACCTGAGCCAATCCCATACGATACAGAGGGTGGGTCGTGTCGACTCTTATCTGCCACCTTTTTTTCGCTCAAATCCACGAAACGTGCCAGGAACGGATCGGGGTAACAAATATAAGGTGAAGATTCGGACATGGCGGCTGATCCGTCTCGTTGATACACAACACCCATAGATCGAGAAATCAGTGGCCGGGTATGATGAGGTAACCCCTATTTTCTCGGCTGAATATGCTGAATCTACGTTGACCAAAGGACGCCACACTTTCTGTCGATCTACTGGTATCTCATCCGAATTGCACTAGTCGTATTGCGGGTCCGTGGGATCGCATCGTCTGACACTCTGGTTTGCACCTCACGAATTTTCTTTGAAGCGACCGGAATGTGCCTAGGAGGACACTTGGTAAGTCGATCTACTGTTTTGGCTCCGAGTCGGCCGACGTGTCTCACCTACTATACTACTATACCCAGGCCTTCCGTGTGCGATGTTGATCGTTCTTGTCAAAGACTTGTTGAATGGTCAAACTCACTTCCAGGCCGCATTTGACCCCCGAGTACTGTCTTCAGTGTGTTTCTTTGCAACGGACATTCACAGTGCGATGCTCGGCAAAGGCAAGAGCGACGACTCATGACCTTGCCACGGATCGAGTGGAGTTGGGCAATGTCACATTTATTTGCATTTTGGATCGGGTTAGGCAACCAGAGTATATATAGCGATTTCAATATATTCCATAACGTCAAGGACAACGACCGGAAGACTGTCCTCACCAAGGATCCTCGCGGTTCGAAGTTCCTGAGCCACCAATCCTTAGCCTGCCTCATGTCTGATGGTCAGCTGCTCTCATTTGGGACTATCCTACGAGTGGAGGATTTGATGGCGAAGAAGCCTCCTGTTCTAGTCGTCCAAATTTATGGCGAGGCTAGCTTCACCAAGACGCTTCTGGAACTTAACGCCGCCAAAGAAGTCAAGCTCGTCGAGACGAACACGGCCACCTATTCCTTTCAGCCTGTCCTCAAGGTGCTCCAGTCAATGAAAATCGTACCCCTTGCGGAGGAGATACTGTTTTGGGAAAACGGGACTCCGATCGCTCAGGCTAGTCCTGCGAATACTTTTTGCCAGATCAGTGTCCCCCTCCCTGGCCAGAAACCCTTCGATGGATATTCAACCATTGCTCGGCACCCCTACCCCCATTAAACTCGACCAAGCAGAAGCAGTTTCGTTACTTACTAAAGGGTTTCTCTCGGATACAGGGCTCAACGTTGCAACCTGGTTCGCTTGTTTACCTTTGTTGTGGGACAACTCTGCTAACCGATTCGAACGTATGTACTATGTAGGGACCAGAAAGTCATTTATTGGGACACCGTACACGACTTTTCGGAGGAGATAATTCTTGTTGTCTGTTACACGAACCATGCATTGGGCCAGTTCCTCGAAGACCTATTGAAGATCGGAAATCCAGAATCCAACATCGCGCGCTTAGGAGGGCGAGGCAATTCTGCGGTTTCTCAACTTAGTCTCAAAAACCAGACAAGGGAGAAAGTTTATCGTTCGAACGCGGAATGGACCATCATAGACAATCTGAAGACAAGAGCAGAATATTTACAAGAACAACTGCAAACCACGTTCTCAAGTTTTCTTGCGTCCAACATATCCTTCGAGGACATGTTCACAAATGTCGAATTCGAGGATGATGTTTATTTCGAAGCATTCCGAGTCCCCGAGTCCACGGATCGCACAGACGCGCCGAAGACCCAGAACAGGGATAACATCCGCGGTCTTCAGAGTAACGTTGTCTTCGTGGACCACAGCCAAGCCGAGGACAATGACAGCCAAATCTCTGATCGTGGGGACGGCGGTTCGCAGACCTCGAAACGCAACCACTTCGAGGTAGATATGGTCATGGAAATCGTTCGCTACCTCCTACAGCAGGGCTATGGAAGCGAGAATATCATATCGTGGTCCTCACGCCGTATCTGGGGCAGTTGTCTGCGTCCCGCGACGCTCTCAAAAAGGACGCAGATGCTATTTTAAATGATTTGGATTCCAGGGAGCTGAACCGTGCAGGACTGATGTCCTCCCAGGGTGGACCTCCCAGGTCTCAGAAATCCAGCATTCGATTAGCAACCATCGGTATGGACAAATATAATCCATTTCTTAAAGCGTCACTCAATTAAGATGCGTTCCTCAGACTGATACGGCGCGATCGGATTCATGAATTCTCCTGAGCGTCTCAACGTTCTCATATCTCGTGCACGTGATGGTCTCATCCTGATTGGCAATTCCCGAACCTTCCACTCCAAATCTAGTGTCCCGCTGTGGACGAAGTTTCTTGGTCTCTTGCGAAATGCTGGCTACATATATAATGGCTTTCCTATCAGGTGAGCACGGCATGCGAAGGTTACTGCATTGGTCAAGTCGCCCACCGAGTTCGACGATCTGACGCCTGATGGTGTACCGAACTATGGTAAGACTTTTGATACATTTTCAGCGCGTTCGGGGATTTTATGCACCTTGTCATTGATAAAAAAGAACACCTTGACCGCTGGACAACTGCGCACCCCACACTGGATGCCAAACGCCAAATCATCTTCGACCCGACCATCACCACAAGAGGTTCCCTGGATGAATGTTTCCGGGTCTTGACGAACAACCCAACCCAACCCCACGAGCTAGCATCACGACTGCGCAACCCGAGGCTCGAACAGGGACAACACGTTGCACCAATGATCGTGTACACGGACGGCTCCTGCATCCACAATGGAAAACAAAACGCAACCTGTGGGGGAGGTATATGGATCAGCGATAACCACCCCCTAAACAAAGCGATCAGAGTCCCCGACGACAACCAATCCAACCAATCCGGCGAAATTGCGGCCATCACCGTCGCGCTCCACCACTAACCATCGTGTCGGACTCACGCCACGCAATCGACGGACTAACAAAGCACCTCACTTCCTGTGAAGACCGGGGGCCAGCAATGAAGAGTGGTTCCAATCTGCGGCGTTTCACCTGCGTAAGAACGTCTTTCCTCGGACCGGAGTTCCCTGTGGCCTCCGCCTTAGCGTATTGTGTAGGACTAGACTTGTCAGTTGCTATGCAATAATCACGCATGTCCAAAAAAAAAAAAGAAATTGAACAATGATGCTATCTACTAAGTACCAGATACCCGTCAAGATACCCAGTTATATTGCACGCAGTCATTGGTGTTAACCCGGTGATCGACTCGGACTCGGAGCCCACTGACAATACCTGTACATGCTCTCTGATTCTGCCGAAACACTGGAGGTTCCAGGAGTGCCTCGACACCACGAGCCTTTACGTCCAATGCTCGCCACTGGCAGCCATGAAGCCTTCCGCGTCTTCCAATGGCACCACCTCCACAGTTTCTGCAACCACCAACGGCCGCTCGCCAGCTCCGCCCGTTCACCTCCATCTCGAAGCGAACAAAGGTGTCATGTCAGGCGCGTCTTCAAAGTCGAGTCACCGTATTTCAGTTCCCGTCACGAACCAAGCTGGCCCGACTTCACCCTTGTCTGCAGCAGGTCGCCACTACCCAGTACTTCAACGGAAGGAACTAGAGGACGTGTTAAGCAGAATACCCGTGTTCAACAACCATTCGGTTTGCTGAACAGAATACCTACCCCAATGTAAGTCTTCGAATGCCGAACCACAACCTGGTTCATTTTTCCTGATACCCGACCACTTCGTGATGTCTGGAATTACAGCTACCGACATGCGACTCCGTCCGGACCATGGCCGTGGATGGACTTTGACGAAGATGTTAATCCATCCCCAAGCCGACCTGCAAGTTCATGTATACCATGGTGGCAGGGATACCCACGAAGTTCATTCCCAAAGGGACAGAGAGTCAAGTGAAACACTGTGATACGGTGACAGCGTGTCCTGTTGGAGAAAGCAATATCCTCAAAGTCGACGTGTGCCGTGATGGAAACTTTGGTCACGCTGGCTCACCAATGGCTACATGCGAACACTTCCTTGATCGGACTACCAAGCGCGTTTCCGCACCCCTTGTCCTCCCCTCTATCAACGAATCAAAGGCCGGGGGGCGTGCAGGCGATGCCTTCGCGTACGCGAGTCACGTCGGGGGCTGGTATCCGACTGCTTAGCACCTTACCAGCGTCTTCAACAGGGACAGTTCCTGTAGACGAATCTATCAAGACGCGAAGATCTCGTCCTCTCAAGACGCGTCGACCAAAAATCTCACTCGAGCAACCGCGAGAATGGAAGAGACCTCTTGCATTCGGGGTACTCCCCGCGTTTGATGAAGCCTTGAAGTTTATCAAGGCTGATTCGGAAGCGTTGAAGCTGGAGACACAAAATGCTCGGGCTTCGCTCAAGACTGCTCAGCAAGAAGCCGAGCCCGACCTGGTTGCAATCAGCGGTATGGAGGAAAGGCTCCAGTACCTCGAAATTCAGAGCGAAATAAACTTTCCCGAGGTCCAGTGGAGGTGTGCAAACGGAATGGGTACGTGAAACAACTTTTATAGTCTCTGCGTTTAGCGGGTTCTGACTGCGACGCTTCTTAGCGGACATGTCAAAGGCGGTGGACAGGCATGTCATCGAGCAGTGCTGGAGGAAAGAGGGTGCATTGGACCTCCTGGTATGTCTTTTGATTCTACTTCTATCAGCTCAAATTCATTGGTGCCCTTAAGATGGAACGCGTTCACCAAATGCACGTCGTACCCGACGTAGTTCCTGACTTCCACCCATCGTTCGACCTGCGCGTCTCCTTCCCAGCACACCAAACGGTGGTGTCGACCTCGACCTCACGAAAATATGAATTCGTAGAGCCTGGAGTTTATTTGTTGCCCGAGCAGGTCAGGTTTCTCACTACCGATTGGTGTTACCGTTTTCTGAACGAGATCAAGACCATTAACCCGCCCAGGCTTCACAAGGATGTGTTCCACGCAGATGAGCGTCTATACACCTTGGTGATGGTGGACCCAGGTGACTGAATTGGAGGATTTGGCATTATCCATCGCTGATCGAGATCCAGATGTCCCCGACGAGGGGAACAGCACGTACCAACCATTCCTTCATTGGTTACAGTACGTATCTCATATCGTTGCCATTTGTCAGACATCGTGACCAATCTCTTCAGACCCAATATCCCGCTGTCAGCGACATCCCCCTCGTTGATCGCCAACGTGAACTCCCATACCAAGTACATACCCCCACACCCTCAGAAGGGCACACCATGTCACCGCTATACGATTCTCCTACTCCCTCAGAAAACGCACATCGAAGTACCCGTTGTCGAAATGGATCGACGCCTTGGGTTTTCAGGGGCGTTCATGGATAAATATGGCCTGGAACCTTCCAGTGGCGGTGGCACACATATGTGGAGCGGAGAATGGAATCCAGCCGTTTCCACAATCTATCAAGACCTTTTCAGTAAGTCGCGATTCGGCACATCGAACTTTTGGCTAATGAATACTATGACTATGCAGAGACGGAGGAACCTGTCTATGGCAAGCCACCGAAGCCGGACAGGTATGCGGATGTGAGAGGCAAAAACCGATACTTCATGTAGCGGAATGGGAGCAGTCGAGATGTCATCGATACCATTAGTATTACTTTGCTTTCCACCGAGCCGCATTCATGCTGATATATACAAGAAAGCTGGTCCTAATTTTGGCGACTTCGTTCCCGAGCGACATGGGGACTAAGTATTTGTAGAACCCTAGGCGTCATCGACCTCCAACTTGAAGCTTGATCGCTGAGTTACACGGTACAGTTCCAGTTCCCTCCCCACCACCGCTTTATACGCTCTCCGCCCCATTCGTCATACTCTTCCCTCGTGACGCCGACCTGCTTGAACTCGCCCGTGTTCGCGAACGCAGCCATACCTCGCCACGCGTCCAACGACGGATCCACAGCTCGCACGACCGGGCGGAGGTTCATCTCGGGCGGCAAGATCGGTCGGAGCGTAGCATAGATCCATTCGCTAAGCCCAGGGAACTGAGACGAACCACCCGTGATAAACACATTCTAGAGATGGGGAGAGAGGGCGTCAGCCACCGATTCCTCTAAGAGACAACCCATACCTGGACGAGTCTCGCCTTCTCGGCTTCCGTGAACCGCGCGAGGACGCTCTGTAAAACTTCGCCTACGCCAGCCGAGTCCACGCCCGCCATGCTGGTTGAGAAATACGTCTCGCAGACGCGCCACCGCTCAGTGTTGAGGTGTATCCGGCTGTGACCCGCAATGTCCCCTTCCTCGTACTGCGGTCTGAACGCCGACAACAACGCAGATCGCTGGGAGGACAGGGAAGCGTGCGTGTGCTGGGTCGTGAACGTAGGGTCGTGCTGTAGTAGCTTGCTCTCGATGATCTGAAGCTGGGTGTGATCGTCTTCTTCGTCCGAAGACGCAGCTGTTGTGTTCTAGGAGGGTAAAAATGTACCATGTAAGTGAATGCATTACGATTTTGCGATATATGGCCCAGTCTTCGTCGTCAGCGCCGAACGTGTCCTCTTTGAAAATTGTCGTCCATGTCACTTCTATTTTCTTTCAACGGCCTGATGGAACGCACCTGCCCCAGCTTTACGCTTCTTCTTCGGTACTCTATCGTCAGCCGCGAGCGTGGCGATGTTCTTCATCCTCGCTTGAGCAGCTGCACTCTTCCGGTCCGCAAGCGCGGCCTTCCTTCTTCCCCGCCTTTCATCTTGTTCATCAGAGCCTATGTACAATGGATCGCGTGCGTGCGTGCATTGAGAAAAAACCACCCCTGCTCCTCCCTCCCAGGGCACACGAACAACGAACACATGTGCCATCCGACTCTCAGTCCTGCTCGAATTCTCTTTCGACCGGTTTCTCTCCGCCCGTTCACCCCGTTACATTCGAGTACAAGAATGCACAAGTCGCTCTCGATGGACTGGGGAGAGACTATCCCTTCGTATTTTCGCGCTATGAGTACTGGCGTTTCCAACGGTGTTCCCTCCGACGTTAAACAGGTTACCCTTGTGCGCATCAACGTCCAAGGACCCCAGGAAAGCTTTCGGCCCACGGAACCTAGCTATGTCTCTCATGGTCCAGCAATACTCGGGAGAGGTTGGCGAGGAGCGCGTCTGCGACTCCGACGAGTCCGAGGAATCTCGTTCGCCTCCGTGAGCAAGTCGAAGTCAAAGCGCGAACTACATCCCTGCAATAATTCTTTCGTTCCTCTGAGCCAGAGGCTCCCGTCTACCAAAGTTGGACTTCCCGGGGTGTAAGGCGCCAGAAAATGTAGAATAAGTCCAAGCTACATGGCAATCGTGGTGGACTTTCGCGTGACAAGCAGCGGATGGGCGGCAATCCTGCCGATGATCCAACGGTCCGTCCGTCTTGGGACTTGGTTCTTGACTTCGTCTAGTAAACGCCAAAGTCAGTGGCAGCGCTTCGCTGTCCTCGTTCCTCAACCCGTTTTCCCTCTGGATGCAATGTTGTCGCCGACGCCTCGAAAGAAGCCTGGGCGGTCGTACGTCGCCCTCGCGCGCGCCCATTCCGAAAAGTGCGTCCGACCTCTCCCACTTTATGCTTCGCTGAACTGGCGTACACAGGGATGACTCGGATTTACAGATGGCGCTCGAACTGTACCGCAAGGCGGAGACGTACGCCCCTGATAACATCAAGCTTCAAGAGAGGTGCATATTTTTTTTCGTCGTCCATCCTACGATCCTCGATCACTGAGAATTTGCTTACCCTCTTTATGACGAACGCGTCGCATTCAGCTGGAAATGTGGTCGACCTCGCCGATGTCAGGCGCTGTTCACTACCGCAAGTGCCGTATCTTCTCCTCCAAACACCAGATCTATCGAGTTGAGTTTTCTAGTACGTGAATTCCGAGAGGGCGTTGTCGGTGTTTGAGGCTCACGGAAAACAGTTCCGCTTTCCGAGGCGTCGTTGGCGAGTGCAACTGCGCCCAGTGCGACGAGCAAACACAAGGCCATGGAACCCCTCAAACATCGTCGAGCTCGAGTATACCGGAACGCTCACATTTCTATGGCTCGTCCCCGCCATCGCTCGTCACTGCCTTTGCTTGCGATGCGCACGCGCATGCCCACCTGCCCACCTACCCGCCCCTTCAAGTTATTTTCGTCCTCCACAATTGCATGCGTGTCCATTCCCGGGACCACACGTCGCACCTGCGCAAAGCGGTTTACGCCTTTCCGACACCATACAAGATGTTGCAGTGACCGAGGAAAGGAAATGCGCGCTCCCTTGATCACACGTCTGTACTGCGGCAGCTCCATTGCGCATAGGAGATAACGCCGGTAGTTCGATACCGCCCAATTCGCTGTCTGCTTTCCTTTCCAGTTTTCGGTATGTTTGATGACCTTGGAAGTATACTGGTGGTTGTGCTCATGTCCTCTATCAGCAGGGAAAACATTGTAACGCACAGAGTTGCCATCGGACCCCGTAGAGAGGTTCTCATCTACGAATGACAAGGCAACGCAATGGCCAGAAATGGCCGTTCTGGCCGCATGCAATCAAGCAAGTTGCACCGCGACGCGCCGATATTGGGATGTTTCTTGACAACAACAGTGGCTATGGCGATTCGTTGGTCGTCGAGGATGACGTGTTGCTCGTGTAGAAGCTGCCCATCGAAGACTGGGCAAGGCTCAAGTCGAGGACATGACCTTGTTGCAAACCCACTCATTCAGTCAGATCAAGAAAAGCCCAACGGGGACGTATTTGGGTCGTTTCTCTGGCCCTTCTGCGTTCGCTCAGCCCGGGGGAATACAAAGGGACCTATCGATCAAGAGGACTTCACTGGCATTTCCCTTCGTCATAATGTCAACGAACTCGTTACATGTCGATCATTATTATATGACGCGTCTGTCACGCCGCACCTGCGCGCGCTAACCACAAACTCGTATATGAACTCCTCTCAAGAACAACAACGACCACAACCATACCGACTGGTCTCAACTTGTCCGTTGATTGCGCCCCGTATCTCCAACATGAGCAACTCATCACATATTGGTGTACGTTTCATTTACTTCCTTCCCGACATGTCCTCACACCATCCCAGGTGCATACTACGCCGTGCGCAGCTCCGTATATTGCTTAAAGCACCAGACCCAAACTCTCACAGCCTTCTCAATGCCCTCGAGCACCTCAAGAAAGTGATCGGCCAAATGACGCCATCGACAACCTGTCAGCGCTACCTACGTCGCAAACTTTGCGTTAAAGATGTTCAAGACGGTAGTCGACCACGATATGACTGGACGCCGTCAAGAAAGAATAGCTTGGCGATGTTGAATTCGGTATTCGATGTAGCAAAGAATGAAACATCGTTGTATTCGCCCTGCCCCCGTTCATCCTCGCAAGCTCTCGAATCAGGAACGGATGGTTATGCAACACACCGAAGACTAGTTCAGGTCCATTGAACGGTGCGAGAAGGAGTGAGTCAAAAGAGGTGGAAGACTATCACAGGGTGGTGGCGACGGCCACGGACTTCGTTTCTCATTAACTCGGAACGAATGCCAAACAGAGACTCAGGATGGCGATACAATCGGTGATGAAGCGGGTACCGACGAAAGCGACGAAGATTATGCTCCGGATCTGCGAGGTTCCGTCAGCCCTGAGCCCGGGGATGTAGCTCAGCGGCCCCGTTTGCTACACCTGGATTACCCTGGTAAGTTACTCAACCGTCCTACACAGTCCAGGCATGGGTCGTAGACATCCCCAACATAAAGCACATGGCAACGATGCTAACTTGTGTCCGACTGCTTCCCAAGAGTGACGATTTCTTCAACTTTGTCATCGTTGTCATCATTACCTAGTGGCTAACGATTTTGTGCATCCCTCAGTGTCATCTCACTCTGACTCGACCAGTGTTCAGAGGAATTCCCCTTCAATGGAGTCTCGAACCCGTGGTGCAAACGACAAGGAGAGCAAAGCTATTGTGCATCGTGAGCCAGTGTTATCAGAACGAGTGTTTAGCTCGAGGCTGGGACCACCTGCCGAGTATCGGAAATGGCGTTCGAAGCGAGCCCACAGATCTTAGATGCCGTTAGTATGATGTCAAGGGATTATAACGACCTCAATGCCAATGTGGAAAGGATGGAGGAGAATGACTCAGACTCCGAGTCGGACACGGGATCTGAATCAATTTCCGAATTCAAAAGGACTGGCAACGGTGACGACGGGTCCGTTTAGATCCTCCCCATCACCCTCCCAGCCGCGAGCAGCAGCTTCGCCATGGCTCAAGGCACTCTAAATGTGAATGAGGTCGCAAAAATTCTCCTTGCATCCCAGTTATATGGATCAAATTGGTCACGAAGTGACTGCGGGTCGAGGAGAATGAAGCTGCCGGGATCATATCTCGTATGGTAGAAAGAGTTGGGAAATCGGAGATGGTGCGTCGGTATAAATTGTGTTACCGGGACTGCCTGACTAGTATTACAGGTCTGTTTGACGCGTCTTTTGATGCATTCTGTTTAGCCATACCCGACTCGCCATACACCACTCATAGCACACTTGACATTGTGCCCACTTTCTTTCAGGTTTTCGCTTCTATGTACGCCCCGGACACTTGTGCTGGACAGAACTTGAAGGCACACGGTGCGATGGAGATTTATGAACGGCAACCTTGGAGGCTCTCGAAAGTACTCTGGCTTTCCAGGCCAGACCTCGGTTTCTAACACCATCAATGATATGTACATTAAAGTTGTGAATGGGCTCATGAGAGGATGGCGTGGTCGCTGTCAATGATGGTAGTCTCGCACTGACGGCATCGTTCATCAGTGCAGAATCATTCATCTTACCAAGGAGATGGACAGAGTGAGGGATACTTCAGTGCTTGGTATCATGTTGTTGCAGCACTTGTTCACTGACTCGGATGCTATGAGGGATGATGGCAATTTATGGTTGACTCATGAGAATATTGTGCATCCATTTCCTCCTTAAGATTGTATTCCGACATTTTCAGCTCTGCAGACCATCACCATGACTGTATTGGCATCCATTACTGCATTTGTGCCAGAACCTCTGAAATTTGATACTGGGTATTGTAATGAGGTGGTTGCTTTGCTCAGTCCCACAGAGCAGCATCCACTGGGCCTTGTCACCCTTTGATTGTTGGCAGCCTGACATCATCTTTCTTCCTCAACAGTGTGCTGTAAATGTTATGAAGACTTACTACCAGGTGTGGGTTGTTGCTTGAAAGCAGCATGACACTAGTATTCTTCATCTAGCCCTGATCTTACAGAATGTTCCTGGTCTCACCTGATTGCTGTATGGTGCCATGAGAATGGAATAAATACTGCCAGTGTAGCTAAATATCATTCATTATCTATATGATTAGTTATACTACCTGGTTAGATACAAGGTATATGGTACTATGTTGTTACTGTTGCAACCACTTATTATCTCCTCATCATAATTATCCAAGTATGATCTAGTATATATCAGACTAATATGTAATCCATAATTTCTGCCCATAGGTATAATTAGTTATCTACTGATTGAAATGATGAGTTAAGAGTGACATACCTTAACCTGGATTATCAGCTTGCTATGTAGAAGATGATATTTGCTAAGAAATATCAGCACTTGAAATATGTGAGATAATCAATCTAATACAATCATCATGGATAATAGCCACTTGTCATTTTTTTATCATGATTATCTAATTATTATCTAATATGTATCAAGCTGACTTGCAATGTCATACATCTATAATGTCTACCAGTAGGTGTAATCAGTTATCTATCCAATGACATCATGATCTGGAAATAGCAAGACAGGGTATACCTTTGACCTAGGTTATCTTTCTGACAATTATAAGATCATATTTACCAAGGAATATCAGGACTTTGAAAATTTCCTGATGAATAATGTCTGATCTATAGTGATATCATGGTGATAATCAAATGATAATGTATAAGTTGGGTGGAAAAATGATGATATTGAAAGGGCAATGATGGAACATAATGATATCAAAGGAAAATAACTGACCTTGGTGGCAAAGTGATGATACTGAAAGGGCAATGATGGAACATAATGATATCAAAGGATAATAACTGATCTTGGTTGGGAAATAATAATGTGGAAATAATAATGTCTGATCCAGTGAGGCCATGGTGATAATCAAATGGTAATGTATGAGCTTGGTGGCAAAATGATGACATTGAAAGGGCAATAATGGAACACAATGATATTGAAGGATAATACCTGATCTAGTGATGAAATGTCTGCCATGAGCTATAGGATATTATCTGTTATATAAATTTATGATCTGAAAATAATATTGCCAGATATCCATTTATCTTCATATATCAGACTGATAAATAGTTGATCACATTGAGCTATGTATATCAGCACTTCAAAATTTTCCTGATGTAGGCGGCGATAACGAGCTGTGCGCTCCATCAGGGGAACAGTGATGAATAGATACAGTCATATAATATATTATCAAAGATAACTTTCATTGTCCTTCATATCACTATTATAACACACTAGCTCAGGCATTATTTTCTTTGAGTGGGTTGATAGCAATCACAAAAAACCTTCCACAATTATAGATAGGATCCCAAGGATCATGCTTCAAGTAGTTGTCAAGGACATCATTGATATATTCAATTATAAAATCAATCTAAATGAAACACATTGGAATATCTCACAACCTGAGTCTGATGTCAATCAATGTCATGACTTTGGTAAATGGCAACTACTTTCTATGTGACACTGATTTCCAGATCTCACATCTTGAGTGTGATTTCAATATATGTCACACAGAGAGTAGTTACAATTTACAAAGTCATGACATAGATTGACATCATACTCAAGATGGGGGATCTGGAAATCAGTGTCATACAGAAAGTATTTACCATTTACCAAATCATGACATAGATTAACATTATACTCACATGACTTTGTAGATTGTAACTACTCTCTGCATGACATAGATTGAAATCACATTCAAGATGGGAGATCTGAAGACCAGTGTCACTCAGAGAGTAGTTGCCATATCTCCCAATCATGGAGTCTGATGGCAATCCTTGTCATGACTTTGTAGATTGTAACTACTCTCTGCATGACATAGATTGGCATCAGATTCAGGTTGGGAGATATAACCATCAAAGGCACACTTTTGTAGATTGTAATTATTCCCTGCATTATTCTGAGTATCACATCTCCCAATCTTAGTCTGATGCCAATCTATGTCATGCAGAGAGTAGTTACAATCTACAAAGTCATGACAAGGATTGCCATCAGACTCCATGATTGGGAGATATGGCAAACAAAGTCATATCTCAGTAAATTGCAACCACTCTCTGCATGAATCTGTTGGCCACATCCCACAGCCTGTCTCTGATGTCAATTTCTATAATTCAGAGAGTGGTTACAATTCAAATACTCATGACTCTGATGGTCATATCCCCCAATATGATTCCAATGTTAATCTATGTCATAGATTTGTAAATTCTAATTCCTTTCTGCATGCCATAGATTGACATCAGACTAAGATTGGGAGATGTCCTAACTAGTTGTTATTGTGATTGATTTTGTCATATGATATGTCAATTATGTCCTTGACAACTACTCAAAAGATGACAGTTTGTCTTCTTGAATATAATTGTGGAAAGTTCCTGTAATTTATGCCAACCCATGACTCCAATGATAAGATCAACAAGTAGAACACAGATTAAAATACAACTCCCAATGTGACTCTCTAATTGTGAGATCAACAAGCACAGCAGAGATTATAATCCCACTCCCAATGGGACTCAAATCTCATATGAGATCAAGCAGTATATTATCATGTATAGTTTGTCCAAGTGCACACTTAGGTGTCTCCCATGGAAGCTAACTAAGCCAACTTAGGAGGACCTTATATTTGTGCAAAAACATAAAATGAAAATTACGCCTGATCAGCTACAGCTGCCCGGCATTCTGCACGCTTGGCACGAATCCTTGCAAGTGCACTGTTCTTTGATGGCAGACGTTCACTCTCTGTATAGAGAGGAAATATCTGTCTATTCCACCACAAGAGCAACTGCTCGACCTCTTCTTTCTCCTCTGGGTCATTCAGTAAATCCAGAATGCTGTTATAGAACCGTTCAGAATCAGTGACTAGATCCGTGCGGGAGAACACCTGGGCCGACGACAATGAAAACCGGGCCTATAATAGTCAGCATCATAACAGAAAGAAGTCCGACACATCTTACTTGAGTTGCAACATAGGCAATCGAGGATTTCGTGACACTGCGCATGCCATGAATGCGTGCGTTTCCAGACCGAGTAGCTTTTGGCTCCTGATCTACAGAGCTAGGTGACGTGAACACATGCTTATAAGCCTAAAGAAAGTTAGTATTGCTTAGCGAGTAAGCTCGGCGAGACGTACGCAAACCAAGAGTCCGCTACGAAGCAAGCCATTCCATGGGTCTTCCGGATCGTACATATAGTTAGCATAAAGGAAAACTGGCCATTGGTCTCCTGCGACCTGAATTTGACCGCTCCGTAACTTATCCTTGATCCTTTGGAGACGCTACCTTAGAATTTCACGTGAAGTCAAATAAGATACTTACTCCGAATTCTGCCACTCAAAGCCGGCAGGGTAAAGGAGCGCTCCTGTGCGCTCATGCTGGAAACCGCGACCCGACTTCACGTTACGGGGTATGTGCGGACTGAGCGTCTGACCTTTGGGGGTGATCCAGTCTACAATGGCACCCTTCATGCCTTTTGTATCATCGGCTCTTGCACTGTTAGCACCCTTCTGAACCTATACATAATTGTTGTAGAGTAACGCAGTAAATTTAACGAATGATCTCACCAGTTCCGACACGGTAACAATGTCCTCCTCCGAAGACTCCATGAGTCGACCTTCGAGCCCCAGGACCATCCTCAACAGTTCACGAAATACGGCATATTCTTGCTTTTGTCTTGCGGAAAATTATCACTAAGTTCGCGTTTAAAGCAACTCCGGAAGCTACTTACTGGGCCGTGAGCGAATCATGCCCGTTTTCCTCGATGTCGCCCATAAGAGTCAAGCCGTTCGTCAGTAACGCTTGCACGTTGCAAAATGCATGGGAAACTCGACCGAAATGCCGCCCGTGGTGAACTATATCGAGATAGCAAGACTCGATTGTGGAGCGCAGTAGCCTAGGGAACAAAGAGAACAGTGGGAGATACTCACTGTTAGATAGTCCTGAGGGTACGAACAAGGATAAAGGTATTGCGAGAGGGTAGTG
>JBBPQC010000155.1:0-35055 GCA_038092295.1 Leccinum arenicola | reverse complement strand
CGAGGAGGCGGCCCGGGCGGGATAGGTGCGGTTTCGAGGCGGCGGAAGCTCCCGTTAGTAGGGGGCTATTATGATGCTACCCCGAACGCCGCCCTTCCAGGGCCGTTCAGGTGAACTACCACTCATCTACCAGACAGAGGGTGTTAGTACGAGCAGTGACCACGAACGGATATGCTACAGGGCAGCAATCCGACGCGATAGTATTCGCGTTATTTTTTTTTTTTTTTTTTTTTAAGTCAATTACTGTCCCATATTCACGTTATTGGGAGAAGGCTGGGGAGAAGGGAGTTTGATCCCAGTGAGAACTCGCTTCGATGTTGATGTCTGTTACCGAATGTCAGAATGAATTTCATTTCAAATTAATCAACATATGTATCCCGAGTCTCGCAGTCCCACGACGCCAGCTCCAACGCAAGTTGAACGCCTTGCCGCCCTCCTTGGACTACCCAAGGTGCCTACCCGCGCCGGTCTCCTGTAAGTCGCCGCCGTCTCTTTACCATCACTCCCTCACTTATGTTTTCCAGCTTTCGGGAGACGTCCCCAGCCCAGATCAAGATCTTTCTCGAGACTTCGTTCGACCCCCTCATTCTCTGTGCATCCATGCACTCCTCACTCTGTGCCCATATGCTGGCTACCTCCCACTCCTCTCCCGTGCCCTCCTCTTCCGCCTCCTTGACCTCGTCAAGCTCCTCGACGACCTTGTTCGAAGCCTACGTCATGGGCTGCGCATATTACGGCGAACTCCGCATCCGTGTAGACCATGCCAGAGAGACCGTATCTCCTTTATGGACGAGCCTTTTTCCCACTCTGACAGGTTCGCCGTCTCTGGTCCGAGCAGCCCCTTGCTCTACGACAACATCACTGTCCAGCTGTCCCGGTCGAGCTCCTGCGTACCCGCTTGAGCACTTTTTCAACGGCGCTCCACAACGCTTATGCGCGCGTGATCGACCCCGAGTCAGTGCTCTTCCGATGAAGAAACTGCATGCCAGTCCACCCACTGGCAGTTCGCCGAACTTGTCACCGCAGCCAACGCCAGCGCCCTCTCTCTGCGCAAAGCCCTCGTCGGACGCCGCAGGGAGCTCCTTTCGGAGCTGAGCGTACGCAAAGAAAAAGAGGTGCGACACTTTCCTTCTCACAAAATTCGGCATCGGTCGCCGCTGTCATACCTGCGATGGATAGGCTTGATAATCATCTCAATCAGATGTCTTCTCAGGCTATGAGTCCGTCTATCCTTGCGGCAATGAAGCTAGCTCGTAACAAAATGGACCGTTACTGAAAGATTACAGACGACTCCAACGTATATCGAATTGCTATGGGTACGTCAATGCTCATGCTGTACATCCCTGTTCTAATTCACTCTTTCCTGTACACGGCCCATACAGTCCTTCATCCGGGAGTGAAACTCAAATATTTTCAAGCGCGCTGGGAGGCCGAGTGGATAGATGCTGCGGATAACATAGTTCACGAGGAGTGGATTACTCGGTACAAAGACCAGGTTATCACACCCAACTCCGACTCTTCACAGGGAGTGACTGTGAATGATGTATGTCCTCTTTCAGCGCTTCGCACCGTTCAAATAAGGTTTACCCGAGTAACCCGACCCCAGGACGTAGATGATTTTTCCAACATCTCTCTTGCTCCCGTCTCCTCGACGGATGAACTTGACGAGTATCTCAAGCAACCAAATGAGTCTGTCAAGGATCCTCTTAAATGGTGGGACGAGAACAAATCCAAATATCCAAACCTTCACCGCATGGCTTTGGACTACCTTAGCGTACCTCGTGAGTAGTCCTATTGTTTCATTTTGCAAAGCATGACACTCCGGTTTAGCAACCTCAACTGCAGTCGAACGAGTCTTTTCGCAAGGCCGACAACTGTTGCATTTCACACGAAACCGATTGTCTGGCCGCACAACTCGAGAGTTACTGTGTCTCGGGTCATGGAGCCGCCATGACTTGATTACTTCTCAGGATATCCTTGCAGCGATTCGGTCGAAAAAACGAAAGCACAGTGAGTCGGAGACTCCGAGTCAGTAGTATAATGTAGTGCACGCACAATATCTCATAACATGCGCGTATAATACCTCATTGTCATCCTTTCAAAGCTTCAACGTTGGTCACTCGCCGAGCGACACCGTGGTCACACCGCGGGTTTCACCCATACCCGCGGGTTGTAGTCGTAACCGCGGGTTGCACGGGTCGGTGTGGACCCGTACCCGCAGAGGGTACGGTGTCGGCGGGTACGGGTGCGGTGTTGACTTTCCGACCCGCGGTGTTACCCGTGTGCAACCCTACCCTCACACTGAGTCGAACTATGGTCAGCTCATTTGTACCGTGTTACTCCCAGGCCGTCTACTTTACGCACACATTCGAGATTACTTCGATGGCTCACTCTTGCCTGCGCATTGCGCCCTGACAGCGGCCGTGCCAAGGGACGTACCGTATCGTTGGAGTCACTGATCTCCGAGTCGTCAACCCACTGCTCCGACAGACACCGACAAAGCGGCGCGAGTGCCGTGTCACTGACTCATTTATCGCTATTCCTTACGCTCGCTCGCATAGGAACTGCTTGCTGGCACAAGCCCATGTCGATATCTGCGTTGGCCAACTCGATTCCGCATTTGAACACGTCCGCCACCTTTTCTCCGCTACAACCTCTTCAAGATACGGACGTCGCAGGCTATCTCCGCCATGCACACGAACGACACCGCATATCCACCATCGAGGGAAGAAGGGAGGAGCAGGAAGAATTGGGATGCAAAAAAGAAATGCGTGTTTGAAGAACTTGGCAGTCGCGCCAGCAGCGACAACAAGGCGATGACTGAGATGAAGAAGGTTTTCCATGCAAGGAGAAGTTCGCGGTGCGTGATGGGCTGGTTTTGGTGGCTCGGTTTCTGAGATCTTTGGCCCACAGGCAAGCATTGGTCCCAGCCTTACGCTGCAGGTGCGACCGTGCAAACGGCGAGCTGAATGCCGCGAGGTTACGAGGAACATTTTACATTGTGTCCAATCATTCATCTCCTCATCCGGGCAGCCGCCATGAGTCTCGACGCGACGTAAACGTAAGTCAAGGATATATGTTCCGCTTATTTCGTCCTTTGACATGCACGCGTCTTACAGGCTGCTTCTTTCCAAATGATGTTCAACATTCACCTCCTTACAACGACCACCGGGAACCTGTGAGCCACTTCAAACCTTGGATTGAGTCACCCGATAGGCGGTATGTTGGAAAAATATGTGTTTAACACACCCAACATCTCATTTTTGGTAAACAGGTGTCAAAACCCACACAGAGGCTGTTTATAATGCACACATGTCGCACTCTGCTTCAGCTGATCCATTCAAGCTTGCTCTTTACGAGCACACGGGTCGTTTAGAGAGGCGGGCGATTATGCCACATGTCAAGCGCAAGCGGTCGGAAACACCCCTCACTGACTGAAGGGGAAAACGAAAAGGGAAGGGTTGCCATTGAGCTTTCGAGAGTGAGAGAGGCGATCAACGCAAAGAATCCTGGGAGGACAGACGTGACGCTTGAGGTATGTTGGCTCCTTATGTTCTGTGTTTTCCTTGTTGACGAGATCGCGTTAGATTTATGGATCTCATTCCTTTGGACGGGGACGTGGTTTTTGCAAATCACTCGCCAAGCGATTCAGAATCCCTTGAGATTCAAGACACACTGCAGCGCAACTTGCAAGTTTTGTGATGGACTGGCTTGCGGCGGTGCTCCAATCAATCAAGGCATCTGCTACCGCCGAAGCCATGCGACAAATGGTGAGGCACTCGTTTCTTGCTCTTGGAGGGTTGGGTCGTCTGAATACTTTTTTTCAGACTCCACTCCCTACGGAAGACATCGAGATCGTTGATGATATTTACGGGAATACTGAAATATTGCATGGAGCCCGACATGTATTCGTATCTGGCAAGGCTGGACGTCGCGATATCGGATGTAAAAGTGTAGTATCGCTACTTACCATTTGGGAAAATACAGTGGCGTACCTGATACGCATCGTGCTAATGACTGTTACTGTAAAACAATGCCTCATCGCTGGGCTGATACTAGATCCTCCTCGACTTCTGCGTCTGTTTTCGATCCGTTCTCCTCAGTCGCTTCTGTTGTTATGTTTTCCGCCCGTCCTAATCTGGATTGAACCAAGTGAAGTCAGGACATGAATCTGGAACAGGGGCTCACAAGATACAATATTCGATCCAGTACTTCATCGCGGTTCACCATTCTTGTCGACGGAGGCGGGACGAGGGGTGGGTTGTTTGTGGAGGGGTTGGTCGTCGTCGTCGTCGCTGTGTTGGACGTGGTATCGAGGGACGTGACTGTGGAAGTCGAGCGGGGTGGTATCCGGAACGTTCGGGATCGCCCTCTTGGTCTTGAGAATGTTTGTGACATTTAAACGTGTTTCACGGGTGATTTTGGATCGCTGGGACCAGGTTGTGGGATGGGTTCCGTGTAGGGCTTGTTGTACCACCTGGTAGGGAAGTCGTGCGTTGGCTAATCAGAAATTAGGACGGGGAGAAGCGCAACTTGGTATGAACGTTACGGTATGCGCAGAGGAGACTTTTGGATGGGCTCTGATTTCCAGGATTTTGAGTACCGCGGTAGTAAAGAAGTTGTAATGAACGACGCAACCTGGGTGAGAGAGACGGGACAGAGACGTACATATCCGAGTCTCCCACGAGCTGAGAACAAGCGTTGATGATTACTCTTTGGCCTAAGCACGGAACAGTGATTGCAGGGGAGAAAGGAAAGGAGTTGTACTTAGATAGGTAACTAAGGACAAGAGACTCGAAGAGGAACACGAAGGTGCTACTGTGAGACGCGTGGATACGGTAACGTAGGAAAGGGGAATGCGGGCGGCAGCGCGCTGGCGCTGTCCGGCTCCGGACCGACCTGGGCTGAGGATGAGCTGCGAGGGCGGGTGGGAAAATCCGCCTCGCAGCGCCATCGCCATGGCCTCCAGGTACCCGGAACCCGGGGAACAGAGGCGGATGCGGCGACGCAGGAGCCGCCAGGGAGTGGTGGGTGGGTGAAAAAAGAGACAGAGAGATGCTGTGAAGCTAGCACAGCTGAGGCGCAGTGAGCAGCGACTCGGATGAAGGCGAAAGGAAAGAGCGTTGGCGCCACTTTCCTTTCGCACGGCCGAAGACAATGTTCTGTCACTCCGCTCGTGCCTTACTGCGTGACAGAACGTCACACCATTAGACCACTGAACCTATGATAGCCAAGTCCGGCTCCTATGCCGTCGTAATCCAATCAGTTCAAGTGCATCATCACCCATATATGAATATCGTAAAATAAATCACTTCTTTCCTCTCTCTGGACCGAAGAAGTTCAACAGTCCACCACGCTTGGGAGCCTGGCCTTTGGGCTTTGGGGTAGCCTTTGCTTTCGCCTTCCCACTGCCCTCTTCCTTGACCACCTCCGGCTTCGCCTCCTGGACCTTGGGCTCTGTGACTTTCTTCGTTTCTTTCCCTTTGCCCTTTGCCTTCCCCTTGGGTTTCGTCTCTACCACCTCTTCTTCCTCGACAGACTCGTACGACGAATAGTCTTCCGTCTCTATAATCTCAGACACAGTAAGCATCGAACCATGTCAAGGATCCTTCAAGCTTATACGTACGCATATATCCCTTGGCATCTGTCGTCGTCCGACTCTTGAGAATGCGCCGTTTCTTCAGTCCGTTGCGCCCAACCGGGACGACTTTACGCGGCTTCCTTACGGTCTTCTTCTTCGGTACGATCGGCGCGTCGTCTTCGGATTCTTCGCCTTCGCTGGTTACAGGCGGCGCCGTCGCAGATTTTTGGCTCTCGTCGGCTTCTTCTTCAGCCGACTCTTCTGACTCTTCTGACTCTTCTGACTTTTGGTAGACTCTGTTACTTCTTGACACGCGATCGACTCGTTCTATGCACCGGATCAACGACGGCTCAGGAGAAAAGTAAAGCGAACGAACACACCGTCGTCAATGTCCATCATGGCCCGCAGGCTCATCTCAGAATCCGATGTCAAGGTACTCTTTCTTTTTAGACGTCGTTGCCCCAGCATGCGAACTTCACCGTCCTCGTCGTCCTCTTCCGAATGTACCACCCCTTTCTTGACAGATGGACGACTGGAGGCAGCGCTCAGTTTGGCTTTTGCCGAGGATGGTTCGGACTCGGATTCTACATCTGTGTCCATTTGGGGTTTTCTCTTTATCCCTCGCTGGATAGACAATTAGCCGGATCCTCCACAAAGGTGTGTGTTAGGTGTACCTGCTTGGCGCTGCCTCTCATGACCCCATCAGATTCGGACGACGGCTTTGCTGGTCTTGGTTCTGGTTTCTTGTTCGTCCAGAAAGCTTTGGTAGCGCCAGCCAACTCAGGCTCCGGTTTCGGTTTCTTGTCTTCCCCCGTCTTCTGTGCGACCGGCTCCTTTTCCTTAGTCTTTGCTTTGCTCCAGTCTAGTTTGCCTGAAGGCTTCGGTCTGTCCGTAGATTCAGTCCGGGACAATGCTTTGGCCGTAGAAACCTGTTCTTTCGTTTCCGAAGACGGGATCTTGCCTTTCGTAGTCGTTTGTTCCGCCTTCATGGGAACCGCACTTTTCGGTGCTGCCTTGGCAGGCGCATCCAAGGTCATCTTGGAAGACGATGCCGCACTCTGACGAATAATGCCCGATTTGAGCTACAGCAAACACGGTGAGGAATGAGAATATACAAGGCAGCACATGCAACGACCAACCTTTACATGAGACCCCGTGATTTTTCCGACAGTGGAGAAAGATGCCTGTCCACCCTTGACGTCGGCTTTCTGGACCTTGGAGCTCTGAGTACAGACGAGTCCCGCGTCCTACCCCGCCCACAACTAACGGGTCAAAGAGGCACAGACGAGTTATACGACGCACGTACGCACCCCGAGTTGCGACGGAGACAGACTGTATATATGTACCGAATGTACGCGGGAAAACTGCGTCATTGCCTCTTCAGGGCAAAAGGAAGGAAGAGTTAGCGGGCGGATACGTATGATTACACGAAAATCGCGCACCATCGAGCGCGCACGCGTCTACGAGGAGCACCATACTCCTGTTCACCACATCCAGTACCTCTTGCTCTTCCCGCTCCTCCTCAAACTCCAGATCCACGTCCATCGCGGAATCGTCTGACCGGGACGGGCCTACCGTCAGCGCAGGGAGTTCTCCAGAGACGAGGTATGTCGGTACTGCTCGCACGTCCGTTTCGCGCACGGCGTCGTAGTAACGCTGAAGCTCACTGTTTTTTTTTTTTTTCAGTTTGTTAGCTAGGAACGCTGAAACCGTGATTCTGCGCTCACTTCTTTGCTTCGTTGACGTGAATCCCCAGCTCGCGGCTGAGCGCGCGGAATGTGACCTGCAGAGAGACGGTGTATGTGAAACGAAGGAGAACAACGCGTAACTTGAACGTACGATGCTGCGTTTGACAAAGATTTCTTTGTCGAGGAAATCCCTTGCGTTCTTCGTCTTCATCGTGGAGCAAGATCAAGCGACGGCGCGGCGCTTCAATTGCTTACATAATATAATGGCCAATCTATAGTCTCTCTAATTGTCCTCAACGCCCTCAGGGCCGAGGAGAAAGAGTGGATAAGCGAAGACGAGCTTCATCATGATGTGGCATGCCACGACACGAAGCCCAAGTTGGATTAGGAACGAGGCCCTAAGATAAGCCAGAAACTCGCCGAGACCTATAAGCACAAGCCCGCAAAAAGCGGATAAAGTAAAACGGCGCTGAATCGAGACCCAAATACACGAGATAAGCGCGATACACGCTATAAAGGCTATTTTTTTTGTTACATAAACCCTCTTCAACTTGAACGATCAGCGCAGAGGCAGAGATGACTGAAATTCACGATCAGTTCGACACTATCCTGATCCTAGATTTTGGATCGCAGGTATGAACTTATCCGTGTTGTTCTTCATACGACAATCTCGTTCTCGTTCCCTTGTCATATCCACAGTACAGCCATCTTATCACAAGGAGATGTCGTGAACTCAAAGTATACGCAGAGTTGATGCCCTGCACCACTCTGCTGAAAGACATCCTTTTCAAGCCCAAAGGTACGTTTTTCTCGGAGCCTCGTGGAAATTGCTTATGGGTGGTTTGCTAAAGGCATCATTCTCTCGGGGTCACCATACTCGGTGTACGATTCCGACGCGCCGCACGCCGATCCTGCGATCTTTGAACTTGGTGTTCCTATACTTGGCATTTGCTATGGATTACAGGTTTGTTTTTACGCTCAAATCGACAAGATCAGCTCACCAACCATCTATCCAACAGGAAATAGCCTGGAATCTCAAAGGACAGGTCGCCAAGTGTGATCATCGCGAGTATGGCCATGCGACCGTTCACATTAGTCGATTTGGCCAGGGCTCAGCCGATGCGCTCTTCGAACACCTAGGTGACGAAATGCAGGTTCGGGTCTCCCGTTCAAGCCGAGACATCATTCACTCTTAACGTGCGTTCAGGTCTGGATGTCCCATGGCGATCAGCTCCAGGATCTCCCCCAAGATTTCCATGTCATCGGTCGGACGCAGACTGCTCCGTTTGCCGCCATCGCTCACAACACCAAGCCCATATACGGCATTCAGTTTCATCCCGAAGTCACCCATAGCCCCAAGGGAAAAGCAGTCATCTCTCGCTTTGTCCTCAGCATCTGTGGATGCGAACCCACATGGACTATGGTATGTTTTTTTGTGGTAGCGAGTAGAGTTTACTTCCGATAACATCGATGATCTTCAGGAAGAATTCATAGGGAAGGAAATCTCCCGCATACGAGAAATCTGTGGGCCAAAGGGCCGCGTTATTGGCGCGGTCAGCGGAGGCGTTGATAGCACTGTCGCAGCCAAGCTCATGCACGAAGCTATTGGTGACCGGTACACTTCGAAATATTAGCATACTCAACGACTTCTTACTTGAATCCACTAGCTTTCATGCCATCATGGTCGACAACGGTGTCCTGCGCCTCAACGAAGCACAGCAGGTCAACGAGATGCTCAATAAAGACCTCGGCGTCAACCTCACAGTCGTCGACGCGTCTGACACGTTCCTCTCCCTCCTCGAAGGCGTCGAAGACCCCGAAGAGAAACGCAAGATCATCGGCAACACCTTCATCCACATCTTCGAAGCGGAAGCAGCCAAGATCGAAGCAGCGGCAGAGGAAGAGGAAAAGCAAGGCGGCGAGGCGAAAGGCCGAGTTGAATGGTTGCTCCAGGGCACGCTTTACCCGGACGTCATCGAGAGCATCAGTTTCAAGGGACCAAGCGCGACAATCAAGACGCACCACAATGTCGGCGGGCTGCTCAAGGACATGAAGCTGAAGCTCATCGAGCCTCTGCGCGAGCTGTTCAAGGGTAAACGAGCATTTCACTTCTCGCCACAAGCACAGCTACAGGCCTCTGACTCTTTTCTTCTTCTTCGCAGACGAAGTTCGCGCGTTGGGTCGACTATTGTCGATCCCCGCACCATTGGTCCAGCGCCATCCGTTCCCAGGCCCTGGTCTCGCCATCCGGATTCTCGGTCCCGTCACGCGCGAGCAGGTCAAGATCTTACAACAGGCGGACACCATCTTCATCGAAGAGATCCGCAGAGCGAATATCTACAACCACATCAGCCAGGCGTTCGCGGTCCTCCTGCCTGTCAAGGCCGTTGGCGTCATGGGCGACAAGCGGACGTACGAACAGGTGAGTCCGCCCCGTTTCGCCTCGCATGAGTGTCCTGATATTCCAAATCAAGGTCATTGCGCTGCGCGCAGTGCAAACTGAGGACTTCATGACAGCCGACTGGTTAGTTCATTCCATTGTCTGTCGTTGCCTGCCCTCTCACTCATCGCTTCTTGGCATGCTAGGTACGTTTTCCCTGCCGAGATCCTGAAGCGGATTTCTTCGCGCATCACGAACGAAGTGAAAGGCGTGAACCGCGTCACATACGACATCTCGTCCAAGCCGCCTGCGACGGTCGAGTGGTTGTGACCTAGGCAAACTTTAATCTTCTTCTGTCATCTCAAACTTTACTTGCTTTATTTTTCTTGTAAATATGACACTGAGATGCGTAAGTCATGAGTATGGGATGACCAGTGTTAGAAGAAGGGTGGAGGGGCCCGGGGAGCCGCATCGAGATAGGAGAACTGGAAAGTACCTCATGGTCAAGAGTTTGAAGGATTACCATGGAGGGTTGCTATCGTCGTGATTTCCACGGAATCGAGTGACACCTTTCGATTGAGCGACTACGTGATCCTTTCGTTCTATCAAGGTTGGCTTGAATTCCGCGATCCGGCTGGCCCTCAGGCCGAGTCGCTGGCCTGCGATAGTTGGTTTCTCGTCATGCTGAGAAATCAGTCAAGATCCCCAAATGATGTTGGATTCGAAAACTATCTCTGGCCTTTGTTTGCTGACAGACGGGTTGGTCATCCCAACAGACATTCACAAAGGTCTGCAAGAACGCAATAAGTTCGAGGGGAGATCGTACCATTGTAAACCATGACGTTCCGCAGGGGATGTCAATTTTCTTTCTGTTCTCCATCAAGAACACAGTCTTTGACATCCGCTAAGCATACGATGCACGAAAATCGGTGCAGTCATGGCGTAGCCGTTGGTGGCTGCTGCAAGCATATATTAACACGCAACGACCCGGCGCCAGAACTCTGAACTAATTTGTTCGATGATACAAAGTTCTGGAGTCGGGTGATCGATTCGTGTGATAATTGAGGGAACGAGTTTTAATATTTCCCTGGAATCCACAGAAACAAAGATGAAATATGTCGCAGTGATGATTTGTAAAAAAAACTCGAGACAAAGACGAGACCCTGTTCCCTGTTGGAGATGTCGAGCGGAGGTGGTGATGGTTGCAGAAAAGAAGTCGTGGAAGGTTGCTGAGATTGGTGACAGGGTGATTTGGCCTCCGACGGTACTACCGTACTGGTAGAACTTAGACATGGAGACTCATTAATAGATCAGTACATACTCCTACATGAGTTACGACGCAGGTTTCGACGCGCACGTTGGCGCTCATCGCCGTTTTGCAAAGTGTCACTAAGTACTTCAAGCCAATGAGAGACCATGTCCATCACGAGCTTCAAGAGACCAGGTCAGCTAGACGTCCATCATGTCGATCAATCATGGCACCTACGGGTAAAGGGCATATCCTGGGGTACGAGGCAGGGCGAATAACCGTGCCGACACTGAACCAGAGACCTCTCATGCGACTCCTATGTCTGACTTTGCGGACCGAAACGCCTCCCGTTTCTTCCGCAAAGCTTCCAGCTTGTTTTTCATAACAATGACTTTCATGTCCGCTTCCTCCTGTGCGCGTTCCTCGTCCATAAGGCGGTCCATAATCAACTCTCGTTCCTCCTGTGCTTTTCGCCGCCTCTCGTCCTCGTCGACTTTGCTCGACGGTTGTGTTTGCGTCTCGGTATCATGGGTAGGAAAACCCTCGGGTTGATCTAAGACGAGTTCAGGTTCGGCGACAACGGTGGCGCGGTCGTAGGCAGTGGCTTCGTCTGGAGCGTTGATGACAGATTGTTGGAACTGTAGCCACTCTTGCTCGAATCCGGAAAAGTCTGCTGTTCCGCCTACTGCTGTTGCTGCTGCTCTGGTCTCCTTTGTTTCATCTTCGTCGTCCGAGTCATTGGTCGAGAGAAGAGGCGCTTTCGATGGATCAGAGAAGAAATCCAAAGGCAAGCCAGACGTCTTCGGGGGAACGACCCTCGACTTTTTCGCGGCGCTTCCGACGTCGTTTTCATCTACGTCGTCCTCCTGTATCTTTCGCTTGAGACGCTTGGATTCCTCTTCCAGCTCCAGCTCCTTCCGCCTTCCTTCTTCCTCCCTGACACGAACTGCGTTCGTGCGATGCGCTTTGCTGCCCAAATGGCCGTCCCATGCAGATGGATGCTTGATGTTTGTCTGGCATATGACGCAACGTAGCTGTCCACTTGACGTGTAAGATGCCAACGGATGGTCTATCCGTATCTCTTGTCGTTTTGCTTTGAGAAGTGTCCGTACATCCGACATGGGTGATGTTGCGGTTTTGTTTGCACTGGCCCGGGTGCGGAGCGTGAAATGTTACGTAATTACCAACGTTTAATCGGTGGCGGAGGAGCAACGATCATTGATCTGCATCTTCGTCCCCTGTTCCCACTGCAGCCATACTAGATATGCTCACAGTGAAATACTGAGCATACGGCGACACCATTGGCTCCATTTCCGAGGTCGAGGTTTCGGGGTCGGACACTCTCATTGACTTTAGAAAAATCATAAAGAACGAAGACCCGGTGATTTTCCGTGGTGAGTCGACGCCAACAATTTCAATTTCTACGGCATCCCCATTCCTGATGGTGACGAAGCGACCGCCATCGGGCAGAAAGAGCACATTTGATGGCCTGATATCTCGGTGGGCAACACCATGCCCGTGCATAAATGCGACCCCCTCAACAAGTTGTGTGGCAGTGGACCACACATACTCGTTGGGCCGAAGAAGTGTTGTCAAACGAGAACCACCTGATGGGGTGTGATGGCATACCGTCCCGAGCGGCGTGTCCATACATGGTCATCTGTGATCGTGTGGTCATCGGGGGAGTCAATTCTTTCTAGATACTCCAAAATTTCCACTTCTCGCGCGCTGTCCGTAAGCTTGATGAACTTGCAGTCAAGGCGATTGGACTTGTGAGACATCATTGCTACATGCCTGTATTAAGGTGGTGACAAGAGTGAGAGATCAATGGAACGTAAACAAACAAACTACCCACGTCAAAGAGTACCACGTCAATTTCGTATCCCATGGCATTTATGCGTGCAACGATCTCGGAGTCTTCGGCAAATGGAGTGCCCGCACCGTGATCGTATGGATCTTCTGGCACAGAATGAAGAGTGGGGGTCCGTTGCGTCGTGGGATTCTCAGGCTGGTGTGCAGTCAAAGCCGGAAGATCAGGAGCCGCTTCCTTTACTGCCTTTAGGCTATTCCTCTTTACGTTATCCAGATTCGACGCCATCTCCTCCATTCTCGCCTTGATGTTGAATTTGGAAATTCTACTCGCTGTTCGACTCGGAGAAGATTATATTCAGTTTCCGCAATCGAAACCTGTGGTGTGTTATTCTTGCACGAGATAACTAAATTTGGGGACAAACCTAGCCCTCCTCGTTCGTCTGCATGACGATATAACGCGATGCCATCAATCCGCTTGTGAGATACACGGCGGTGATAAAAAAAATGGCCTGTCTTGCATGTGGGATTTCTGCAGACAATGCCCCGCGCGTTGGGCATTACCTGGAGAAATCCCACATGCATCTTCATATGTTTTATAAACGACTTCACATAGCATGAGTGGCCATAGAGAGCGCTCCACAACGACACCGAAATTGCTCCACAGATTGTACTCTACCCAAACGGATTGTTCCTCGCGTGTACTCAAAAAGATAGGGAATGTCTATTGCATCTCCCTGTGTAAAAATGAGAAACAATGCTTCAGAGATGGAACCCACGTACGGTTTGAACTTTGTCCGGGAGTCCGGTGACAGGTAGGAAGAGAACGGGGGCATGAAAAAATGGGAAGGCAGATAGCTTCCCTTGAACGCGGACGAGGGGTCGTTGGAAACCCTCCGCACGTCTTCGCGAGAAAAATGAAGGGCATAGGATGGCATCGGCGCGTTCACGAATAACTTCTTCCGTGTGCGGCTGCGCATTCGCCGGAGGCAAAAAATATCGATTGAAATGCTCAATTGATGATGCTAGCTCAAACAGAAGTTCTTCTTCTTTTTCAGAACGTGTCTGATTGGGATGCTTAGTATCGTATGATAAGATTGGTCAGTACTCACAGGAGTCAAAGGACGAAGTGGTTTCAAGCCAATTCGATGGATTTGAGGTGCCTGATCGTGGTGAGTAACATATGTTGAACACAATGATTCAATACTCAGTCAATGACAACTCCACCTGTTCGATGATGATCCGGTCTTCCGTTCGGAGTTCACCGCGGCGCAGGAATACGCCTCCCTTCAGGTTGTACTGGACGTCTTGTAACAACCATGATTTGATATCTGTCAAGATGATTCGCAGGTGGCTGAAGAGGACGCCATGCGATCTTTGCAACTCATTCGTAGCTTGCCCTTCGTTAACTTTTCGGCGAACAACGTGAGCGACAAGAAATGTACTATATGCTCACCTTGCTGCACCTCGATAACCAAGCAGACATAGTCAGAAAGAACGTTCACAAGGCTTTCGATCTCGTCCGTCACCGGAACCTCAACCCAAGTGTTACACGTGGTCAGACAAGCGTTTGAGATCTCTTCTACCAGCGGTAGCCTCACAGCCTCATAGACAAGCTGGTCACCAGACCACCAAAGTCCTCCTTGGCAAAAAAACCTGGCGAGTGGTTCTCGCTTGCCAATTCTTGGACTGAGAAAGACATCATCCATCTCCCAGTCAAATCCAGAACTCGACTACGCACGTCACCCATTGCTCGCAAGAAGTCAGTAGACCTACCGTTATCGTTATCGTTATCATAGCGGGGTAAAAGATTCGATGGTCCGAAATGAAACTCCCACGCCTGCCGTAGCCAATTCTCTCGAACATCGTTCCTCATCGTGCCAACGACATGCAATTCCACGTGCCAAGTTCTATCGGTCCGCAGATTCAAAACTGCTTTCCAGCACGGGGATGCAAAGAACCTTATGTATGTCTCATCACATGCAAACTGTTCTACCGTGTATTGAGTCAGTGGCGCCGGCCGGCTCTCGGAGAGCCGGGTCATCTTATGTTGCACTTGGCCGGACTTGTGATTGTCGTGGTCACACATGTCTAATGTCCATCAATTATAACGTACCATTCGTCCCCGGTCCATCACCGGTCACTTTCGGCGAATCATAACGGCCGAGTCTATCACCTGGAATCTTGCCTACTAGCGTTAGCGTCGGACGGCTGGACGTCCCGCGTCATCGCGTCATCCTGGATTAATAATGTGTCTTTCTGGCAGTGGCGACTCATTCCAGCATGATAAAAGGCCCCGCCCTCCTTGGAGACTCTATTCCATCAACCAGTGTGAACTTTTCTCGTCCACCTACGATGTTTTTTGATGCAAGCATTTTACAAGTTGGCATCGCTCTAGTGGGGGGTTGTCTCGTCCTCCTCGCTTGGTCTCGCAACTCCACCCGAAAGACACTACTTAGATTTCCCCCAAGCCCTCCCTCAAACTCCCTCATGGGTCATCGTCTCCCGAAGAAAAAGTGTGTTCCATTTAAATTGTTCACCATGCTGCCAACTTACCCAATCGTTCACAGCACATTTTTGACGTACGAGTCTTGGTTCGAACAGTATGGACCGCTCATATCGCTCAGAGCTGGCATCGACCATTATGTGGTCATTGGGCGTCACAAGGCAAGTGGGGCTCTAGCCATGTGCTCATGTAGAAATCTGACTGGTACTTGACATTAGGCCGCCGTAGAGATTATGGAGAAACAGGGCGGCGCGTTGGTCGACCGGCCATCATTTGTGGCTGGTGGCGAATTGTTGAGTCGTGGTCTCCGAATGTTAGTCACGCCCGCCGGAGAACGATTCAAGCGGATGCGGAGGTGAGCAATGGTTGTAGAGGAATCGGATGTGATGGCGCTGATTTTTTTTTCCCCTCGCGTGGCGCTACTAGGGCCCTCAATACGCATCTCCAACCCAGGGCAGTGAAGACATACCAATCGATACAGGTGTCGCATGCGAAACGGGTTTTACTTGGTCTGCTAGAGAGCCCGGCGCGATATCAGGACCACGCAAGCGCGTACGTTGTCTTCTCTTTTGACCCACATATCCTTGTGATCTCCATTCATAGATACGCAGCCTCGGTCATCCTCGAGTTAACATATGGACGTAATACGAATACTGATGCGTCGCATCCCGATGTTTTGCAAGCCCGGAGGTCGCTCGGCAGGTTTCTGACGACGATACGTCCCGGTTCATATCTCGTTGAAAGCTTGCCCTGTTTGAAATACCTCCCTTGGTATGGGCGAGACCTACGCCGGGGATTTGTCGAGGATCGCGCGTTTTTCCTTCGAGTATTGGATGCAGTCAAATCCCAGATGGTGAGCTTCTTGTCGATCATGATTCTAGACTTCTTTACGATGCCACGTTGCACAGAGTGACTCCGATTCGGGACCCTCATTTGCAAAGTTCCTGCTCGGACGAGAGATTGATTTCGGTCTGGACGAGACCGAGATGGCGTTTCTTGCTGGTGGCCTCTTTTCTGCTGGCTCGCATACGGTATGTCACTTGATGTCACTCGTAGCGGTTGACCTCACCGTGCGGTCCAGACGGCGCTTGCGATCTGCATTGCGATGATGACTGCTGCTCTCCACCCCGATGCTCAAGCTGCGGTGCATGCAGAGCTGGATGCCGTGGTCGGCAACGGACGACGTTCGTGGCATTATGTCCTTTGAGAGCCTTCATAATGACGCTTTTACAGTTCCAGCATTCGAAGACGAGGAATCTCTACCTCTGCTCCGTGCGTTCATTCTCGAGTTAACTCGATGGAGACCTCTAGCAGCTCTCGGTTAGCCAGCATTCGACCTGCCCTCCAAGTGACTGACATTCCTTTGTATATAGGTATTGCGCATCGTGCCACGGAGGATATCGTATGGGTAGGTGGCGTCCATTCCAACTCAATCGTTACAGCCGTCTCACTCGGCTTCTTCCAGGGCGATTACCGTATACCTGCAGGCACAACGGTGTTCGGGAATCATTGGTGTGTGAAGCTTGCCTTGGATCACGTCCCCTCGTTAATGCTGTACATGGTTACATTGAAAAAAGGGCTATTTCTCGTGATCCAGAAGTCTTTCCGGACCCTGATAAGTTTGACATGGCGCGGTGGCTGACGTCGGACGGAAAAGTGAGAGAAGATGTAAAATTTCCATACTTTGGATTCGGCAGACGGTGAGCCTTGAATTTTTATACGTGTGGGAGATGGCGTTGCTGACAACAAACTGTCTAGGGTTTGTCCAGGACAACACGTTGCCACTAGGCAAGTTCATTTAATCTTAAATAATATTCCAGAAAACTGACGGAGCAACAACACGACTTAGGTCGATTTATATCAACACCGCCCTCATCCTCTGGGCGTTTGACATCTCTGTGGACGAGTCCAAGCCGATTGATGATCTGGGGTTCCTGAGTGGCAAAACTGATCCTATCGGTCTCCACTTTCAGCCCCGAGTTCCGGCGGAAACATTGAAGGAGATGATCGAGGGATAATTCATAGTGTGTGATTGCCGCATTGGACGGGTGATCCCAATGATATTATGATACTACATGTTGCAAGGACATCGTTAGATCTTTCGGTCATTACTAGTAGCTCATACTGTAATATTCAAAGTCTAATCATCAGTTCATCATCGTCTTGTGCGGATCCTCGAGTTAGTAGCATGTGGGATCTGGTTTCTCGTCTCCATCGGAGAGCTGCCTGAATTATGAATTTATCTAGTTCCAATGTGCGGCCCGTCCGCCACAGAGTGGGTGCCAGTGGGCGCAAGTGCCACACGCCGATCTGACGCGACTCCCACGCAAGGTCAACCCTACACAATGATGCAGCGCCCCGTCCAAGGTTGCTACTCCTAACTAGCACTGTAATTTGTCTGATCGTCTCTTTTCTTGTCAAGGGCCCTCTCAGAGTATTACCCTCTCACAACTCGACACCATCAAGTCGGCTCAAAGCATTGCCATCAGTTCAAATGAAAAGATATTTCCGATTTTCATGAAGAAGCTTGAGTCCAAGGAGAGCAGGGACTACGCCAACACCGTCCAGAAACTCGCCATGTGGTTGAGTTCAGAGAGGGCGTATTATCCGGTTGCGCGTCCCAAGGTGAGCATCCTGCAGTGAACTGTTCATACTCCGTACCAACTACTTCGCTCGCCAGATCGTCGAGCTTCTTGAGGTGGGTTGATGTCTTTGTCCTCCTGTCAATTCAATCCTTCTGCCTTTGTTTCCAGGTCGCGCTTACGGCTTTCGCCGAAACCTACATGCAACACCCCACCGTTGTGGAGCTGGCACAACATTTACGACAGCTCGTGCAAGCAGTGACGCCATTCAGGCAACTGTTTACCGAGGCAGAACTTCAGTGTTAGTTTTCTTTCCAGCTGAGTCCCTCTCACCTGGTCACACCTCTGCAGCGAGACTGCAACGCGTCGCTATCGATACCGAGCAGTGTCTTTCCAGAATTCCGCAAAGTACTGTTAGCACGCCGCCCCAACTACCTGTCATTGCTGGGTAAGTCCTTCCCACAATGGCATCCGTCCATGGGACTTTCATCACAACTAGCCCTCCCCCACCCATCCTTACTTCTACGGCTCACCCGCAACCTGGGATGCCTCCCGTGACCATGCCCGGCCCTCAAGTCCCAACTGGGCAGATTCGACCTACGCTGTCAATACCGAGTGTCGTAACGGCGGTCCCCAACGGCTCTGGTTGTGTGCATGCACTTCAAGCACCTAACTCTTCCGAGGCAGCGTCCACTCAGGTCGAGACAGTGGCATCTGGCACCATCACAGTTTCGAATAACCCACAGGCTCTCGACGATTCTACCTCCTCAGCCATACTCTCGAAGCCTCTTCCCAAACGTGTACGAAGAGCTGATATTCCACAAGAGCTCGTGGCTCGTGATCTCGATTACTTCAAATCTACTCAGGGTCAGACTGCAGCGACAGTCAAGGAGGACCCTGGTGTACCGTCGCCCAATCTGGGAGAGTCTTCTTCCCCGGCGCTAGCGTCGGATGTGTCGCAGGGTTCCGGGCGGTCACCACCGTTGAAGAAGAAGACGGCTCGCATGGTGCCGTCCCGCCACTTACCTCGCCGCATCTCCCTCGATATCCCAGAGGGAGCTGTGTCTGGTGTATCTGCTTCGGCGTTACCGCATGCCACTTCCGAGTTGTTAGCCGAGACGGGCGGATCAATTGAAAACAAACCTCTAATGGTCGTTGATGGGGAAAGTCCATCCTTGGAAAAGACGGAGCATAGTGCTCTTCCCGCAGAGATACCCGCAGCTTTTGAAGCGCAGGAAAGACCACGGCACGAGAAATTGCAGCCTCTAGATATGCAACCAGTTGCAACGTCATCAAATAAACAACCTATTGACCAAGAAATACAGATGGGCCATCAATCTTCCTCGGCGGATGCACCGCTGCTCAATGGCGAAGCCCTCGTGCCAGCTGCACTGTCCGCACCTCTTCCCAAAACCATGCCGAATAAGATTGACTCAATGGATGGCCCTACTTCGAATTTAGGTCCCGGTAATCTCCCATCGGATTCTCCAAGCAAACTCGAAACCCTTGAATCTCCGCAGATGTTAGGATTTCCAGATCCTCTTCTCCCGCCTCTCGTGAATGGGTTGGAACCCCCTTTGAACCGAAATTTTAGAATCGCACGAATGCCTTCTCCCTGTCAGTCCTCAGAGTCGGGAACGACGGATACGAGCCAGCAGCGATTCGATAGGACCATGACCGTCATTCACGGCACGCGGGGAAAACCGTTCGCACATACCCACCTGATCGACGTCGACCTGAATGAGAGCACGTTTTCCAAGATATCGATGTGGGTGAATAGAAGATCCAATCCGTCGTAAGTAGCGTTTGAGTTATCTGTCACGGCGATTGAGCTAACTGGGCATCATTGCGATAACACAGTCAAGCGTCTCGGGGGGTTTGCATCTCGCTGGTATGCTACCATCTCCCGCAACTGTGTGACGCGATCAAGCTGAGGAGCGAAAAACCCGACGTCGAAAGGCTGGCGTCGCAATTGGCGTGTTCGTGGCCGTGTTCGGGTCGATTGTCTTTGCACATCGTCTGTGACGGCGACGAGAAGAGGAGAGAGACCGTCATCCCGCTCTCGCCCCCGCTCTTTGTACGTGTTCCAGGTTGACTTTCTCTCGCAATCATTTCTTCGATGACTCACTTTTTCCGTTTTCCATCCCATTTCATCCCACTCGTCATCCTGTAGCTGACTCCCGATCGCTCTGTCGACATCTCGTCGCTGCTCAAGCCAGGCACAAACGCGCTGAGGATCATGCAGCAGGACGACCTGTCCGAATATATGGTGGTGCTGCTTGCGCACCGGCCGACGAGGGCGCAGCTGGCCGAGGTGGCCGAGGTGCGGGATAAGGACGAGCGGTGGGGAAGGTTTTTGGACGCGCTTTGTAGGCCGGTGGTTGTGCCGAATGGTGAAGTTTGATAGGCGGGTGTGGACGCGGAATGGATGGTGATCGTGTGAGTGACTGGTCTTGTAGGAACGTGAACTCGGGGGGTCTGTGAAGCAAGTTCATGTCGGGGTGCTCTGAACTTGGCGCTTGTTTGTTGCTTGTTTGCTATGAACAAGTTGATGTGTACTGATTCGCAATCGAACCTTCAGGCGTATGGCTTCGTTTCGTGCCAGTCTCCTATCGTTTCCGCGAACCCAGTTTGGTTGATTTTTCGTTTCGTCATTCACTTCACTCTCTGAGACGCTCTGGTCGGCTTAATATCTCTGGTTGCTGACCTTGATACACCAGGTCTCGTATTAACTGGTGGAGATGATAAACTCATCGACCTTCTAACGGCTGCCTGGGCATCTTGCCCGATCCCGTCAACGCATTGGCTGCGTCTGAGCATTTCCTATCTCGGCTGTATGCAACCAACCTCTCGATTCAGAAATCGGGATGAGATCAATCCCAAGATCACGATAGGGAGCAAACATTGGACGAGAATGATTGCCATGGGAAAACTGTATTGAGTGCTGATCACAACGACTCGTGGATTTTCGGAAATGTGATCGCTATAGACGGATTGAAAGGTTACAATGGCAGCTTTCTGCCGAACGGTTCTGATCTGTAGTTCAGCTCATATGGGGGCTCCCCGTCCCCGACCTCATCCTTGATCTTCTCGAGCGAACAACTACACAACAATTCGCCCAATGCTTGGAACGATGGACTATGCGACTGATCCTTAGAGCGATAGCATGGATTCTACCTTTGGGTTCAGGCGGGGTCTCCTCTTTTTCGACGCGCAGGTCGTCCAACACAAACGTTCGACTTGAGTACACAGCTTGGAATATCAGATATTAACCCCTTGGGACATGTGTTATTCATTAGCGAGGATGGTTATGGTCATGGTGCTTTCTCAATGAAAACGGCTTTCAATCCCCACTCGTCAATCGACGTGTTACTGTGCTCGCTTACAGTACGTTCACGAGACCCGACTCTGCAACCACGGCCGTGGGTGCCAAGGTGAAGTCACGTTGCTGAGTCATCAAGCACATATACACACACTTTTCAAAAACCTAGTAACCCGTTCGTTTGGTTGCGCAGGTCGAGTCCGACAAATGCTTTTTGCACGTTCGTTTCGTGCTAGCTCGGCGTGTCGTGCGCGTCTGTTGTCACTCAGACCGCCCACACCGCTGCACACAATCCCATCAAGGTCTTTTGCGTCCTCGAGACTTTGTCGAGCGCAGCCTTCATTTCCTCTACTCTACCCACGCTGGCAGAACAACAGCAAGTCGGACGACCCCACCGACCTCCCCGAGCCGGAGGAGGATGACGGAGCACCCGAGTCAACGAGCAAGAGAAGTCATGACCCTGCACGCATGGACAGCTCTCAGGACGAAGACCCTGCAGGTTCTTCGGCTGGCTCGTCGTCTCCCCCAAGTTCATCCTCTTCGAACGGCGACGATCCAGAAGATTCTTCTCAACCTCCTTCCCCACCATCCCCACCCCAACGAACTCCCACGCCGAGCTCAATTGCCAAACAGTCCGTCCCGGAAGTTTACCCTCAGGTCCTCGCCCTTCCCATCGCCCGTCGCCCTCTTTTTCCTGGCTTCTACAAGGCCGTCGTCGTCCGCGACCCCGCGGTCGTCGCTGCGATCAAGGAAATGATGAAGCGCGGCCAGCCCTACCTCGGTGCGTTTCTTTTGAAAGACGAGAACACGGACAGCGACATCATCACGGACATCAACTCGGTACACCCCGTCGGCGTTTTCGCCCAGATCACGAGCGTGTTTTCGGCCAACACGGGGTCGGGAGAGGACAAGGAGGAGGGTCTCACGGCTGTTTTGTATCCTCACAGGCGGATAAAGATCACGGATTTGATAAAGACTGGAGAGCATCCACCACTTGCCAACATAGCGCCGGAAGACGTGCAGACGGTTACACCACCAGAGACGCCGCCCTCATCGCCGTCTACTGACGAAGTCTCCAAGCTCCCTCCTGGTAAACGACGTCGTCTGTGCTGCGTCTTTTCAATTCTGACGTTGCAACAGGTCCAGTTCAGACGTCCTTTTTGCACAACTACGCCATCTCGATCGTTCAAGTTGATAACCTCATCACGCAGCCGTACAACAAGGACGACCAGTACATACGTGCCTTCATGTCTGAAATCGTCTCCGTGTTCAAGGACATTGCCCAGCTCAATCCGCTCTTCCGGGACCAGATCACCAACTTTTCGATCAATCAGGTCGCGTCCAACGTCTTCGACGAGCCAGACAAGCTTGCCGACTTTGCGGCGGCCGTATCGAGTGGCGACGTCGGTGAGCTCCAGGACGTGCTCGAGAGTCTGACCGTCGAGGACCGGTTGCGCAAGTCCCTCCTCGTGCTCAAGAAGGAACTCATCAACGCGCAGCTACAAAGCAAGCTCTCGCGCGACGTCGACAGCAAGATCGCCAAGCGCCAGCGCGAGTACTATCTGATGGAGCAGCTCAAGGGGATCAAGAAGGAGCTCGGGATGGAGTCGGATGGCAAGGACAAGCTGGTCGAAAAGTTTAGGGAGCGCGCGGCCGCGTTGAAGATGCCTGACAGCGTTCGCAAGGTATTTGACGAGGAGTTGAACAAGCTCATGGGCTTGGAACCCGCCGCTTCCGAGGCGAATGTGACCCGCAACTATCTCGAATGGCTTACTCAGGTCATCGGACTGTTCTTTTTCTTGTCATTTACATGTACTTATTTGACTTCCTTAGATACCCTGGGGCCAGCATTCTCCGGAAAACTTCTCCATCGCACACGCACAAAAGGTTCTTGACGAAGACCACTACGGACTCAAGGAAGTCAAAGACCGCATCCTTGAATTTCTCGCAGTCGGCAAGCTCCGCGGGACTGTCGAAGGCAAGATCATCTGCCTTGTCGGCCCACCGGGCGTCGGTAAGACCTCGATCGGAAAATCCATCGCGCGCGCCCTGGATCGCCGGTTCTTCCGGTTTTCGGTTGGCGGTCTGACTGACGTGGCCGAGATCAAGGGTCATAGGCGGACGTACGTAGGCGCGCTCCCAGGCAAGATCATTCAGGCGCTCAAGAGAGTTGGGACGGAGAACCCGCTGGTGCTAATTGACGAGGTGGACAAGATCGGCAGGGGGATCAATGGAGATCCCGCGAGCGCGTTGTTGGAGATGTTGGATCCCGAGCAGAATAACGGGTTTTTGGATCACTAGTGAGTGTTTTTCTTGTGGTGGGATGAGAACAATCTGACAAGCTACGCAAGCATGGACGTCCCCGTCGATCTGTCCCGCGTTCTCTTTGTCTGCACTGGTGAGTTCCCACGTGACGTGTCCACTTGAAAACACTCAACGCGTTTCTGCGATAGCCAACACTCTGGACACAATACCCGCCCCGTTGCTCGATCGAATGGAGGTTCTCGAAGTAAGCGGCTATGTCTCGGAGGAAAAATGCGTGATCGCGGACAAGTATCTCGGTCCTCAAGCCAAGGAAGCATCTGGTCTCAAGGACGCGGACGTGCTCATCGACCCGTCGACCGTGGATGTGTTGATCAAGTATTACTGCCGGGAGAGTGGTGTGCGGAACTTGAAGAAGCATATCGACAAGGTATGCAGTCAATCCTGCGCGATAAGACGTCTCTGACTCGTTCTCTTCGCAGATTTATCGAAAGGCAGCGCTCAAGTTAATTCTTGATCTGGGCGAGGACGTGTTTCCAGAGCCGACGCCGAACCTGCATGTTTCTGGCGCTGAATCACGGACAGTAGAATCGCAAGAGCCGCTACCACTCGAACCGAACCAAGTCTCTACAGAGTCCTCGACCACTACCTACGAATCGCCGGAGCACAACAGGAACGAGACCGTGACGACCCAAGAACGCAAGCCCCTCCAAGTACCCGATGATATTCACGTCAGGATCACGCCGGAGAACCTGAAGGATTATGTCGGACCACCATTGTATCACAAGGACCGGATGTATGTGAAGCCGCCGCCGCCTGGGGTGAGTACAGGCTTGGGATATCTAGGCAACGGGTCGGGGGCAGTCATGCCCGTTGAGGCTACGGTGAGTATTTTAGTGAATGTATGCACGGAAATCTCACGTGCGCGTTCGTCTCTTAGAGCATGCCCGGCAAAGGCAACCTCCAACTGACTGGCAAACTGGGCGAAGTCATCCGGGAGAGCGCTCAGATCGGGTTGAGCTGGGTGAAGGCGCACGCGTACGAGCTCGGAGTGACAGCTTCGGCTGACGAGGCGATTTTGGCGGACCGCGACATCCATGTGCATATGCCCGAGGGGAGTATCGGTAAAGAGGGGCCGAGCGCGGGGACGGCAATATTGAGTGCTTTGGTGTCGTTGACGACTGGGACGAAGATCAATCCTGATATCGGTGAGTTTGGGTTTCGTGTCGGTCTTTGGTTGCGGTAGTGGTATCAACACATGCCTCACGACTAGCGATGACCGGCGAGATTTCTCTCGTGGGCCAAGTGCTTCCCGTCGGCGGTCTGAAAGAAAAGATTTTGGCTGCGCACCGGGCGGGTATCAAGACAATTATAGCGCCTGCTGCGAACAGGGCAGATATAGAGGAGAACGTGCCTGAGAGCGTCAAGACGGGGATACGATTCGTGTATGTGGAGGACGTGAGGGAGGTGTTGAGTGAGGTTTTCAGGGGTGAGGTGGTTTTGGAAGGGTGGAGGGAGAAGGGGTTGGTGGTGTAATGTGCTCGGTCGACGGAATGGTGTAGGGAGTGGACGTTGGTGCGGATCGCGCTATCCGGGGTGGACAATTGCCGAGACTGCGTCGACGTGAGGGTATGAACCCTCTTCCAGGTACCTACCCCCCATTTTCTTCCAAGCAAGACTGCTGCATTTTCAGTGCATTCATTTATAGATGTCATGAGCATCCAGGCTTTCCTTCAGTTTCACCCTTGCACCGCCGTTTTGATTTCTTCATCGACGATATCTATATATCTACAAGTGTATCATAGGAACAACCCAACTCATTGAATTCACGATGCATCGTCGTGTGTTTCCGCAATACCATTGCACGAATGGTGGTCAAGCAAGCTGGACCACCGGGAGCCGAAGAGGCGATGGGGCCGGAGCAACTCGGATCCGGGATTCTTCTGCTCTTCTCTAGCCGCTAGCCCGGGCCGAAGCCATACCTACTATGTACTTCGATTCGGTACCTCGAACCTTTCCCGCTCCACGATTGCACGTCCGAGCATACCATCATTCTGTCGTCGTCATATCAAGTCATAACCTGTTATCTGAAAAAGTGACCGCTTGAACAAAAAATTAGCCTCAAGTCTGCGCCGCCTAGTGACAGCTCTCGTCTCCACGTGTGGAATGTGCGAGGGTGTGGTGCCTGAGTGTCGAATCGCTCCGCGAAGTTGGCCATGCTGATCGGTCGATCGAAAGTCTTCTTCTGGTCATGCTTTCATGCTTAGGATAGTGGACACTTGCACTGGAGCTTGGGGTACTCTGCGGACCCTTCTTTCACCTCACCAAAACCCCACCTAATTTCACTACACTTTTCTTATTGAGTACCGAGTATTGAGCGCTGAGCGCTGAGCATCGGACTGGCATCAAAATAAATAGAATTTGGATTGAAGAGAGCCGACAAACGTTGCGCACTATGCCAGTGGATGTTATATATACTCGGAGGTCCAACGAATGAGTGCGGATAATCATACATACCGAAGAACCAAACTTCCAAGGTGATGAGTGTGGATATCATGACATCACTATGGTCCGCTCAGCGACCCTACGCTGCTGACTCCTCGATCATCGCCTTCAATGTTTCCGTCGGAACCCGAAGTGCAGATCGATAGTGGCGTTGTGGATTGTCTATGTACCCCAAATCATAGACCGGCTTGGACGCATCCACGGAAATTTGAAACGCCCAGAGGACAAAGGCAGTTTTGATATAAATCGACCTGTGAGTCACGTCACGTTGCTCAGTCAGTCGATTTCTTTACTTCAAAGGACAAATGGACTCGCTTGTTGGCAATGTGTTGTCCAGGACACACGCTAGACGATCATGGTTTATCAGATGTTCGCCCACAAACATCGAAGTTTTTAAGAGAAGTATCTCACCGCCTGCCGAAACCAAAGTATGGAAACTTGAGGTCCTCTCTCACGTTTCCGTCCGCCGTCAACCATCGCGTCAAGTCAAACTTGTCTGCGTCTGTTAAGACTTCTGGATCACGAGAAATGGCCTTTTTTGAATAAACGAATCGGTTCAGCGTAAATGAGAGACATCCAAGACATGGTGAAATCACCCACCAGTGATTCCCGTACACCAGGGTCCCTGCAGGTATACGGTAATCACCCTGGAAACAGTTAAGCACAGTGGCGATGATCAAGTCCAAATAAATGACACTCACCCAGATAATGTCCTCCGTGGCGCGGTGAGCAAACCTTGATATACATGGAAGAAATATTAGGTGCTCTGAGGAGCAAAGACAACTGCTGACGACTAACCAAGGGGTGCTTGAGGTCTCCATCGCTGCGACTCGAGGATAAATGCACGGAGCAAGGGCAGACACTCCTCGTCATCAAATGTGGGAACTGTGAAAGCGTTCATGCTGTGACATAGCGATCTTGAAGGAAACAAAGAGACGAACGTCGTCCAGTCCCGATGACAGAATCCAGCTCGGCCTGCACTGCGGCCTGCGCATCAGGTTGGAGAGCAGCAGTCATCATCACAATACAGTTAGCAAGTGCTGTCTGAACTGCATCATGAGGTCAATCGCCATGTGTGATGTTAGACGACGAACGGTGTGCGAGCTAGCAGAAAACAGAGAACCAGCGAAAAAAGCGATCTCGGTTTCGTTCGTACTAAAATTCGTCTCTCCCTCGAGGAGGAACTTTGAAAACGAGGGTCCTGAATCGGCATCGTTCTGTGCAGAATTTTTTGAACGCGTGATCGGTAACGTTTGAGTTCGGGAATATGATTGTCAGAGGGAAAGTGTACCATCTGTGATGTGACTCCGTTCAACATGCATTACAACAACTCTCGGTCCTCGACGAACCCCTGACGTAGGTTTCGTCCATACCAAGGCAAGTTTTCAACCAAGGCAAGCTGTCCACGAGGTAGGCACCGGGACGTAATGCAGCCACAAAGTTCCAAAATGACTTGTGGATTGCTACCATGTCGGGATGTGACGGATGCGTAGGGGTTTTTCTCCCATACGTGATCTTGATGATCACGGAGGACGCATATCTAAGAATATAAGATATAAAATAAAATTGGATTGTCGCCGGGGAATGAGACACGCACACCAGTGCGTGGTTCTGAAATTGCGCTGGGCTCTCTAATAGACCCGTAAGAACCTTTTTCGCATGTAGTACCTGTGTCGATTGGTATGCCTTCACTGCTTTTGGTTGGAAATGCGTGTGGAGAACCTTATCGAAAGCGACCGAGACGATTTGCATGATTACCGTGCGTGATCAATTGATCATTCTGCATTTTGCACTTGCTTTCGCGTCCGCTTGAACCGTTCCCCGGCAGGCATGAGGAACGCTCGAAGGTCATGACGACTCAGCATCTCGCCAGCAGCCACCGTTCTACACGACATGGCCGAACTTACCTTGTGACTCCCAATCACCACTTAACGGTCTTAACCGAACCTCAGCGATATGAACGGTCCATACTATCGGAACCAAGACTCATACAGCAAAAAACTTCGCATGATTATGGCACGTCAGCATGATGGAATACGCTAGCCCGTGAAAGTGAATAAAACATACGCATCATCTGGAAGACGATGGCCCATGATGGAGTTCGTGGGTGGACTTGGAGGAAATCATGGGATGTTTTTTGCGTGGACGCGCGCGACCAAGTGAGGAAAAGGAGGATGAGACTACCCCCCACCACGGCAGCGAAAACGAATGCATCAGAAAACATGGCTACTAACAATCTGCACTCCACTGGAGGGAAGGCACTTTTATCATGCAGGTAGCAGGTAGGGTATTTCGCTGGCAGTCCGATCTGAAAGATCGAGGCAGTACATATACACTATTGTCCCCGTTGACATGCCTGAGTGACTTACCAAATGAGCCTGGGTCCTGTCGAGTAATGTGGACACTTGCGTGTCAATCAGCAGACAGACAGCAATCAAAGCGAGGACGTCTTCGTCTGTCCATGTCGAACTGGTACGAGTAATATGATAGCCGTGGCTTAAGGATTGGAGCCACTGCGAATGTCTGCTTTGGAAGTTCCACAGTTTCATGTACAGACAGCATCGCAAGTCGGAGGCTCCTAGGATTCAAGGTGTTGTGTCTGGACGTTGGCCTGGACCCGTTTTGACTCTCGAATCTGAGGTTTTGACTCGACTGAGGTTTCACTACCCACGTTTTCCCCACAGGTACCACTTACCAATCACGGACCCCAAATGGGTCCCGGTAATCAGGACATATCCTATGGGGCTGCGAGGCGAACCTCCAACACAAGAAGTATTTGCATAGGGTGATGTTGAGCAATATAAAGCTCAGTACTGAGCTTTGTTTCTTAGCAGGGTGGCACTGAGCGCTCAGTGCCACCCTGCTAAGAAACAATTCTCTTCCTACCCAAGCCCAAGGGCCTGCCTGCGAGAGACGAGTGCTAGGCTCCAGGCTCCAGGCGGGACAGGAACGGATTGTGAATCGTATCACCGTCAGAGTAACCAAACTCTAAGTAGAGGAAAGAAGGAACGGCTGTTTTCCTGCCTAAGGGTCTGCCTACGGGAGACTAAAGAAGAGGATGACGACGCAACGTCTTTAAAATCGCCCGCAATCAACTAATAGTGCCTCGATCGTTGCCTTCAATGTTTGAGTTGAATTAGTCCTTTTGAATCATTCCCCAGCCGGCGTAACTTATTCCTAGGTGTGACAGTGGCCACCAGTCGGGGCCGGTCGGCCGCCGCCTTGCTTCTCCAAAATCTACATGGTGGCCTAGCGCCCAGTCCCAATTAGACATATCGGATTCGTTCTACACGAGACACAGCCTGAATCCCACTTGCCTTGTGACACCCAATAACCACATTACGCTCCATACCAGCTCTTAGCGATGATATGAGTGGTCCATACTTACTGTTTGAACCAACGCCCATACGTCAGCAAAAAAAATTCACAGAATCGAGCACGTCAATTGTCGTAATGAACATGCGAATGTCATGACGTGAGTAGAGAATGGAACACACTTTTTCTTCGGAAGACGATGCCCCACGAGGGGGTTTTTATGAGTGAACTTGGAGGAAATCTATAATAGGACTGTCTTTCGGACGGACTTGTGAGAGAAAGCACACAGGGCAACGCCAACCTGTGAAATGTTTGCATCAAAAGGCAATGCAGTGTGCGATTTTACACCGGGGATGAAAGGGAACCAAGGAATCCCGAGAGCCTCGGGAATGTTTGTCACGACCGACTTCAGTTGCCACTGCTCGGAGTATGCGGAAAACTCCGCCTGCTCAGCATCATCTTCATCGGAGACCACAAGTAGCAACTTTGTCAGTTATTGGTTATGATCTTGGTAGGGACAGCTACGGTCGGTCACCCGAGCGGCCGAGCCTAGATCCGGGACAACTCGATCAGACCGTTGCTAAACGGTTATTATAAACCTGAGGAGAGGTCGGGTGGATTGAAGGTTCGAAGCTGCCGCGAATGTTAGACGAACGGTTGCGCATCGGACTTGCAAATTTACTAGAGTGTCGACGTGTTCAGAGTTGCCAGTGCCGCTTTTCCATGGAATGTCGTCCACGACGTTAGGTTACTCATACTCATACTTGTCGGAGCCACCTCAGTCGTGACATATGACACCTCAAGTTCATACAGTTAACCCTTGACTACATGCTCATTTGTTTCAGGAAACGTGCCCCCACAGTCGGGCACAGAGATTGTGCGACTTCCAGTGGTCTCCCTGGAGATCTGGATCGTTCCATATATACGTTCAAGAAGTGCGCTAATTTCGATGCTAATCTTCACCTCACAACTGACGAGACAGTTTCAGGAAATTGAAGTGGTTCAACGGCAGAGCTTCGACTCGGGCGTCTGTCTGGATCTATCTACACGCTTCGAGGGTCCGCTAGGCTACGTGCTCGACCACCCTAGAATCGCAAAGCTTCCTCCGCGTAAAGGATCTTTCCATTGATGACTCAATATGATGTATGCTTCATGTCCGTTGAGTCATTCATCATTCATCATTCTTCAATTCCGGATCTCGAGTACTTACGCTGCACGGACCAAGCTCAGCTCGGCAATGGCTACTATCTTTCACGACGCAAGCGATCACGTTACATTCCAATATTTCATCTTGCACAGTCGTTCGACTGAAACTGGGGGAATATATATGTAGTAAGTTACGGTCGCGACGCTTCGTGTCTCACTTCTCCAGCTGTCAGACTCAACCCTGCACAGTTGTACGCGCCCATGAATCATCGCGTAGCAACAATGTTTGGTGGATTCAAGTTGGCAAGCGTTCCTCGAACGTAAAATTTCGTGCGTTGGTACCCTACCCAACATTTTTATGTAGTGTTTTGCACAACATGACTCATGAGACATGTGCATAAGGTCTGTAATTCATGGGACAACATGCGGGGGCGCTTTTCACGTGATATGCTAGTCAACCGGTCGGCAGACTAAGCCCCACACTGACGCGAATTAGGTAGGAATCACTGTTTGGCAGAAGCGCACGCGTGCACGTTTGCATGAACGCCGGTAACCGACTTGGTAGATTTGAGTCATCCATCACTAGTCACTGACCTCCGGCGAGCCATCGTTCCGGTTTGCTCTCGACGCTTTTGGCAAAGAGCCGTGCCGGTGAACAATTGTGAATGTGACTGTTAAACAGTAAAAAAGTAAGTACTAGTTATGCCACCATGATCCTTGCGGAGACTTCTGGGACCACTTAAAGCCACTTTGCGCCTTCGATGCTGGCACGCAACGTGGAGTGCTCTCACTTTTTTTTTGGGTTTGGCTTAGACTACCCTGTGTGGCAGCAGACCCGAGTCGGACCAATTGAACTTGGTTGGCCAGGTAGGCTCGGGCTATGACAGCAAGTGTGCATTTCCGAATGGGCTCCGGACTATGGACATTCAGTGATTTCAGTGATTGGCAATATTCAACTTGTGGTGGACCCAATTTCAATTTTTTTTTTTTTTTTTTTACGGCAGAGATGAAGATGAGTCGCCGCCCAGACCAGGTGGCAGCTCGCCATGCTCCAATTTGACTCCATGAATTGGAAAGAATCAGCCTCGTGGTGACCGGGCGAGGCGCGCCCCGTGAGTCGTGGCGTGGGGAAAGAGGGGGAATGGGACAGCTTGGACGTTATCGGCAAAGTTATGTAAGCGTATGGTTCCTAGACTCAATATTGCCAGTGTTACAAGGGACTTTCGAGTTTGTCGCTCTCAAACGAAATCTTCAACAGCAGTTCAGGGCTCTCATATCATATGTCACTCGGGACGTGTGTCTGGAATGTACGCTATGTGGTCGAGACACGAGGCTTGGGGTCGACCGTCGACCACCATTCGGTTAGGTTCCGCCACCTGATCGGTTGCCTGCTCGGGGCGTTGCGCAACATTCTACTTCTTTTCTTTTTGCTTTTTATTTGTCTGGCCAGAGCCGAAATGAGATGATGACATGCATACTGTAAGTATGTATGTACTAGGCTAGCAACATTGCGGTTACCCCACACTTTGATGCCCGTGATGTGCGTGCGACGGGTTGCCCGAAACTTGAGAAGGGGCGGCCGCGTCTCAGATCCGTGGCCGCGGGATGGGTGTCTCCACGTTTCCCCAGCGAGTCGGAATTTCCCTGTGTCGAATTCAAGTCAACACATCGCATAGTTGGTTTGGATATGTACTATCTCGTGTTATGACTGATAAGTAATTCGCGACGAGTCCGTTCGAGGCCAGTACTAGTGACTGGGCGCAGCTATCGTGTCACAAAATTCTTCGGCCCATGCGAAGAACTATTTATGCATCTCGGGTATTGTTGATGCGGCGGCGGTCCAAGGTGGTCGCGTCCGATTGATCGGGTGTGTTGCGGTTTCAAGTCTGAATGCCAACGTCGCGGCCAATACGTATTACTGCGCGCGAAATTTTGTGGCGCGGCTGGCTAGAGCGCAACCGTTGGTTGTAAGTAGGAAGCTGAGCAATCCAGTATACAGTGTCACGGGGCTCTCCGATCAATCTGGTCTGATAAGATGGCTTGTTACGTGGACAAGACAAGGTCGTTGGACAAGACGTGGCAGGTGGCCGGCTAATATGTTTGTTTGAGCCTGCCGCAATCTCCATGAGGGAACATAAGTACCTAGGCACATTGTTCCATGTATGTGCCTTGGGGGCCATCGATCACGACGATCTGTGATGCAGGTCGGGTGGAGTCGGAATAGACTCAATTGCCACTGGGGATTGAAGGGGTTCCGTGAACGGGACAGCGTTCGCCTGGCAGGATGGAGAGACGGACATTACGTGAAGATGAAGTGAATGAAATGTGCCCAGTGACCTATAGTAGCTACTACCCGCATGACTATATCTTTGGGCGGGTGGTTCGGGTAGAGAAATAGTTCCGAATTGAGGGGGTAAAATAAATAAAAATAATGTAATATAATATAATAATTAAATTTGGCGGAGACGGGCCGAGTGAACGGGAGCAATTTGCAACTGGACGCCAGGCCGTGTGCGACGCTCACAAGGCCGAGCCTTCTTCTCTCACCAAACGCACGCGCGGTCTTCTCCTTCCCCGCCCTTCCCCGCAGCCATCGCCAGCGACGACGAGCTCAATTCCCCGCCCACTGCCCCACCCGTCGCCCACGGATCATCCGCTGTCGGTTGCATCATCAAGGAACCGTGATCGTTTCGACCAACGTTCGACTCCTTCTGGGCCTTCCGATTTTTAGCTCCCCTTATTCCGTTTCCAAACGACTGATTATATATCCGTCTCATTTATCGTACCAGTTCCGCTCCTTTCTGGCAACCCATGCTGGCCACCTTTCCCGTCCCCATCCTCTCCGTCACCGCAGAGGTTGTCAGGGATCTCCAGGGTCAGGACGCGCTCTACGGTCTCTGGACAGGTTAGCTCCCTCATTCCTACACGTTTACGCACCCCATCTCTGACTTCTTGCTTTATCAGTCTTCACAAAGTGCAAAGAGTCGGTCCAGGACGGGCGTCGCCTAGAGAACATATCGTGGCGGCTTTGGTATCGCGAGCTCATCCAGCCACAGCACACATCCCATCCGGCAACTCCCAAGTGTCTCACAAAGGACGAGCGATGTCGCTCCTCGTACTTCGTGGCCACCGCTGACGAGAAGGTCTCACTCAAACTCGAAGGTGAGCACCCCTGCAATGCCTAAATCTGACCAGTGCATCGCAATTTCAGTCATCGCTTACCCGCTCCTCTTTCCTTTCTTGTAGTCCTTGCGTCCGGCTTGCCCTCGCCTTCTGATCTGGCATCGCCATCACCGTTGTCACCCCCAATGCCTAGTATGGTTCCCCCGTCAACCCCGGAACGCCCACGAATATCTCCGCATTCCTCAGGGTCGCCCGTCCCACCCACCTCTTTCCCCCGTGGCAAATCCACGCCTTGCGTCGGGCGCGTGATTGTTGACATGTTACCCAACCAAATCACTATTCCCCAGCGCAAGCCATCCTCTGCCGCTACCACCACGGCATCACTGTCAACGCCTCCCACGGCACCGCAGCCGTCCCGCTCCTCCGATCTCAACATCCCGCTCGTCCCGCTCGTCCAACTCCCCGTCTCTGGGGAGGCCTCGTTTCCCCGCGTCGTGGTCGTCAACCCTACCCCGCATCCCACCCCACCGATGACGCCGATATTACATGACGATGTACCTGGCGTTCCACAACCACCATCTACGTTCCTTTTACCTCCCCTGCCTCCGCCCGCGCTTAGGCCGACGCCACCATCGGCAGCGTTCAAGGGACAGCAGCCGGCCAAACCGTCTCGCTCGCTAAATCCCTCTGGTCCATTGTCGTCCCATGCTCCGGTCCGCACTGCCGATGACGAATCGTTATCCCGGCAGTCAGATCATCGATTCTTCCTCCAGCAATCTCCCGAAAATGCATCCCCTGAAAGAGGAGATGGTTCGACTGCGAGTGGAAAGTCTCCTTCTGAATTATTCGAAGCGAGCAGCGCCGTATCGAGCCAGATGAAGAGTGTCATGACTGATGTGGATGGGGAAAATGAGGGAATGGAAGATCAGGAGGAGGAAGAGGAAGAGGAAGAAGAAGAGGAGGATCGGCGATCGACGACGGCTGCGGGAGGAGCTGGGGCGAGGCAGGCAGCGCACGGTCGTCAAAATAAGCCAAAGCGAGGAAAGGAAGTTGGGAAGCGTCCTGTGGTGAAGCGGTCGCATTCAGCGAAACTTGTTGTGCCATCGATAGTCAGGAAGCTGTCGACGCAACAGCAGGAACAACAACAGCCACATCCGCATCTACAGGCGGGGCGCACAGAAAAGAAGGGCGCCATGTTTAATTTCGGCTCGGGGTCCTCCAATGGGTCGAGGTCGGCAAACGGTTCCACAGACAAGGGGAATGCGGGACCATCTCCCATAGTCAACGGGTTTACGACTGTCCAACCCGCCAAGGTATCCCCTCTACAGGCACACCCACCCGTGATACCCAAAGAGCTTGCCAATGGTCGGCCCACTACTAGCAATCTTGGGCTGAACGGAAACGGGAATGCGAAGGCGAAGGCGACCGTAACGGTCAAGACGAATGGCAATACAAGCACCAACGCTCGATCGCGGAAGACGATTGTTGTTGCGAATTTGTCGTCCGAGTACGAGACAACAGACGGAGAAGACTCTGAAGGGTGGGCCTCTGAGGAGATGGATGCAGAGGACAAGGCGCGCCAGGCTG
>JBBPQC010000154.1:0-35079 GCA_038092295.1 Leccinum arenicola | reverse complement strand
ATTAGACCTACCTGAATTGTTCCGAGCAATGCTCACCCTCACTCTCCTTCCCTCCAACTACCATCCTCTTCGATCCACCATCGTTCATTCTGTGACCGATGAGAACAACTTTACCATGGATACCATATCGAAGATGGTCCTGAACGAGATCAACCTTTGTCGGTCCACCACTGCACCCCTCACATCGAGGATCAGTGAGACTAGAGCTGGACCCTCTCGCCAACCTCCTTTCCAGAACCAGTCACAGGCTAACAGGACAACTGTTATTCGTCGCGGTCCGCCACAAGCCAATTGGGCGGATCAGAACAATGGTCAGCATAAAGGATTGAACCCCTCTGGCCATCCGACGAACTCTGGTGGTTCTTCCAACCATCAGAAGAAATGGACTAACAAGTCCAAGCGTCCTGGCAAAAACCAGAAACGTGAATGGTATGCTGATCGGAAGAAGGGTAAGGCTCCTGCTAGAGCCAACGACTCGGAGGTTGAGATCGATGGTTTCATTAACCAGGTTGAAGGAACAGAGGACTTACCGATGGACGATGGAGATATCGCTCCAATCAAGGATATGCAGGTCGAGCCTGCTGTCTCCTGGGGAGACGAGGATACTGGGATGGATATGGCAGGGCCCTCTCAGCCCTTTCAACGGAGCTTCTTCAGCGAGAGTCCCTTCTGAAGCAAGCGTCGTACCTATCCAGGGACAGAAGAAGAAGAAGAAAGCGAAGATTACCATCTTGCTTGGAGGTTTAGTTTCTAGCCACATCAGGAAAAACCTCCCCTGGATAATTGCACAGAATTCTACATATCTTTGGTACACTTGGTACACCTTTGTGTACACTTTTTTGACTACACTCTTTTGTACACTTTTTTTTGCACTTTTCTGTAACTTTAGTACACTTTTTGTACCTTTTTTCTTAGCAGTCCTAGTTGAGGTTAGTATGCCTGGACTATTTGCAGTAAATGTTTGTAAAATTCAACAAAATTCAGTTATATTATCTAGAGGTGCCTAAAGTTAAACACTAATAGTAGATAATCTATACAAAATGTTGAAAATATCTCAATTAGTTGAAAATTGTTACAAATACTGGCAATTATCCGGGGGAGGTATTTCCTGATGACTCCTCGGAGGTAAGGGAGGATAGAACGCGCATAACTGGAGTAATCGTAGAAGACTGAAACCAGTGTAGGTTGTTCCTTGGAGATAAAGCAGATGCCTGTATCACCAATTTTCCCTTAGCGTTCCAAATGGAAGTCTGAGTGCCTTTGATTTGGCACTTAAAGCCTTGAGCTGTTAGCGTCGGTACCGAGAGGAGACAGTGAGTCGCCTTCGGAGCATACCAGACACCTTCTAAGACAATCGAAGGTAGGCTTTGTTGACGTACGATGATCTTGCCAGGTCCATGAAGAGGAACCTTCTGACCATTCGCGACAACTGCATATCGAACAGTGTCATCAAGATGAGTGAAATCATCGAGATAAGGGCTGAGATGGTCAGTGCAACCACTGTCTATCATCCAGTGTTTGCGGGCAAAGTCATCGGCAGAATTCCCCCCAAGTGCAAAAGCACTCGAATAAAAGTAATCAAGTAGTATTGCCTGCTCGTTATCTAATCCAGAATTCAACATCTCCGCGTGATACGGGTCTGGAAGATATTCTCTAGGTTCGTAAAAATGAAAGCCTTGTGGGGCCTCTACTGGTGGTAAAACCGACTCAGTAGGCAGAGAAGCAGCAGCATCTACAAGAGAATCAATGGCGCCAAAAGATTGGCTCGAAACTAAACCCCCAAGCGAGATGGTAATCTTCGCTTTCTTCTTCTTCTTCTGTCCCTGGATAGATTGGACACTTGCTTCAGAAGGGACTCTCGCTGAAGAAGCTCCGTTGAAAGGGCTGCGAAGGCCCCACCATATCCATCCCAGTATCCTCGTCTCCCCATGAGACAGCAGGCTCGATCTGCATGTCCTCGATTGGAGCGATATCTCCATCGTCCATCGGTAAATCCTCCATTCCTTCAACTTGGTTAACGAAACCATCGATTTCAACCTCATTGGCTCTAGCAGGAGCCTTGCCCTTCTTCCAATTAGCATACCAGTCGTGTTTCTGGTTCTTACCAGGATGCTTGGACTTATTAGTCCATTTCTTCTGATGGTTGGAAGGACCATCAGAGTTCGTCAGATGGTCAGAGGAGTTTCCTCTGTGCTGACCATTGTTCTGATCTGCCCAATTGACTTGTGGCAGACCGCGACGAATAACAGTTGTCCTGTTAGCGTGTGACTGGTTCTGGGAAGGAAGTGGGCGAGAGGGTCCAGCTCTAGTCTCACTGATTCTCGATGTGAGGGGTGCAGTGGTGGACCGACAAAGGTTGATCTCGTTCAAAACCATTTTCGATATAGTGTCCATGGTGAAGTTGTTCTCATCGGTCACAGAATGAACGATGGTGGATCAAAGAGGATGGTAGTTGGAGGGAAGGAGAGTGAGGGTGAGCATAGCTCGGAATAATTCAGGTAGGTCTAATCCAGCGGCGGCAAGCTGCTGGAAAGAGGAGGTAATGGAGGACAAGTCCTCTGCCGCTGTCTTTGGTGAGATTCTCTTCTCGATGATTTCATGGAGAAGGAAGAAGCGACCTGAAATACCCCCTGTGGAGTATAGACCTGAAAGCTTGTCCCAGATTGCTTTCGTACGGGACTTGCAAGCTGCACTTGGATAGTCATAAGATACCAAGGCGAGATCTGAATCATCCAGAGTGGACGCAATAACACCGGTGCATTGCATATCAAGCAATTTCCAGTATCTCTGATCTTGTAAAAGATCAGGTCCCGCTGTAGTGAATCCTGCGTATGTCAGGTCACCAGATACAAACTGCCAGAGTCCGTAAGCGGAAAGGGTGTTGCGAACACGAGCTGCCCAAGTAGGATAGTTCTTCTGCTTGAGAAGCTGGGGACTCCGGGAGAGAAGAGAAGAGTCGATCTTGACTTCGGAGGTAGTTAAAGTGGGTGCCATTTGATTGAATGTGGGAGGAGATCTGCAAAGACGTCATCAGCGAAAGTATTCTTAAAAAGAAATTCGATGTCAGAAGAAAGAGTGGGAGTTCCTGTCCTTGAGGAGGTTTCAGACAGACTTGGACTTTGCGTCATAGAGACGGCAATGTCCGAGTTGTCTTTCCTATGTCCCCATTTCTTCATCAAATACTCCTGTCATAGTAGACATTTCCAAGAACGTCCTCCCATATTCTTCTGTGTCCATATGTTTCCTCTTTCCTCCTTTGTAGGTATTGGTTCGTAGTGTCCAGAATACCATTCCTTTGATCGTTTATGATAGTATAAAGTGTCTCCAGTATATGATATGACGTCTAGACGTTCCAAATGCGCAAAAAAGGTCTCCTCAAAATAATGAGGGTTGGGCATGGTATCGTCATAGAGTAGTCCTGTATGAAGGATCATATCTGGGCTATCATGTGAAACGTAAGGAAAAACTACTGTGCATTCGTCTATTGCACATGCTTTGAAAGCACAAGGATCACCGTCGAAGTAATCTTGGATATAAGGTAGTTCAATGGAATAAGGAAGAGGAAAACACATGAGAAGAGAAGAATGAAATAAAACGTCCAAACATTGTGCAAAAACCTCGTTCTTATTGAACTTAGTTGTAAGTCTTTCCTGATCTGAGTCGTCCAGATTCTCGTGCAAAGCCTCTATATATGCCTTGAAGTTCGACATTCGAGGCGGCTTTGATTTGTCGTTGCAAACGACGGATTCGTCTAGCTTCAGGAGTTTGAAGCTGCGAGAAGATCTGGCGATGGAACCGATCAAACTGTTGATTCCAGTCAGCCTGGGTTAGAGGATGATGAGGGTAAGGATTAGGAAAAGCGAGGTTGGGTTGTAACGATGCTTCTAGTAAGTCGTTGGCGTTGCATGGTAAAAACTGATTTCGATTTAGAATCTCGAATCCCTGATGATGAACGAAACAAGGGGGTGTCCAGTCGTTATCCCGCACCCTCATAGGCAGAGCCTATGGTTTCGTACAGTCCAGTGTACATCCATGAGTTTATAGGATGCAGACCTCCAGTCTCGACAGTGTGAATCCTAAAAGGAATAGCATGTTGGCCCACTTCAGAGTGTGGAAGGTGCCTCAAAGTATGAAGCGGAACTGGAGGGAGCAGAGGATGATTCACCTGGATGAAGGGATCGAGTTCGTCGATTACGACCTCGGCGGGACCCACAATCCGGGATGAAGGGACCGTTTCTTCGGAAAGGAGAGAGCGTTTGGGGAACGTCAGGCTGGTGCGCTGGCGGATTGCCTCGTCGAGCACCACGACGTCCCCGACCTCGAGGGGTTTGATCAGTTTGCCCATCGTGAAGCTGTCGCGATGGTGGGGTGGAGATCTGAGACGACACGACCTGCCACCTGTAACTCGAGCCATGTCGACGAAATAGAGTGAAGGGACGTTGGGAGATGGGAGTGTTGGAGCGTTCTGGAGAGGGAGTAGTACCGCGACGAACTACAGTGGTGTAGGCGTGTTGGTGATGAGTGCGATTACAACTTTCCCCTTGTTCAAGAGGGTAATTGCAAATCGGACAAGGAAGATGGAGGGGAGCAGGAGGAACAGGAACTGGTATGTCCACCAAAGTGGAAGAAACCGAGGTAGGAGGTGAACTAGGAGCGCGACCCACGTAAGGAGGTGGTGGAGGCTGATTGAGAGTGATGGCCTCCGAAGCTTGTTGTGATGCTTCTAAAGGGTCTCGAAGTTGATTCTCCTCGACGTTTAAGTCGGGGGTGATTATCTTGTATTCAATAATCAGCTCATAGTTCAAATCCGAGAGAGGTACTCCGGCACGGAGCCAGAGACTGAAATGATTTTGATCACGAACGTGATTCATGGATAATCGTTCTCCTTGGGGATAAACCCAAAGGGCTCAGTCTCTGTCCATAATAGGACGGGTATCTCTCATTAAGAGGAGATAAATAGACGCTACAGTCCCAATAATCTGGCTCAGAAAACCAGTAGCCCATCGGACTATTTGTTGAGGGGTAGGCATCGTGATATCAAAAGATGGCAAGTGCCTCAACGCTCTTTGTATAGTAAAAAGCTAGTAGAGCTCAAGGCTCATAACCTATCGAGATAGCAAGACTTGATTGTGGAGCGCAGTAGCCTAGGGAACAAAGAGAACAGTGGGAGATACTCACTGTTAAATAGTCCTGAGGGAACGAACAAGAGTAAAGGTATTGCGAGAGGGTAGTGCCTCGGGCAAGAGCTTTTGTGTATGAGAGTGATGGAAGAATAAGTTGAAGACTCGTTATTATCCTAGAGCAAATGCTCCAGTTTTATATACAATACAGAGATGTTTGTATCTATGTATGTATGTCTCCTATAAAAGGAAAATAGAGATAGAACTCTATGGAATGTCATAGAAGGATGACGAAGTAATGAGTCATCCCCAGTAAGGTACTGCTATTGTCCAATGGTGTTAAAGCCTTATCTATGTGATGAGTAACACGAATAGCGTAAGTATAGATAAGAAAGATAAGGAATAAGTGAGTCATGTCTATGAGTCACAACAATGAGTCATGATTGAGTCACAACGTGTCACAACATGTAACACGTCAGAATCATGGTATGGAAAGAAATGAATCCATGATTCTCAACACCAGCTTGGTGAAGATGGTGGAAGTTTTGAGACGATCGACGAGGTCAGTGATGCGAGGAAGAGGATAGGCGTTTTTAACAGTGTGTTCATTCAAGTATCGGTAGTCTTGGCAAGGGTGAAGAGAACCATCTTTCTTTGGGACGAAGAAGAAGGGGGAGGCTTGTGGGGATTGGGATGGGGAAATGCGACCATTCTCAAGGTTTTCCTTGATGAAAGCGGAGCAGGCATCTCGTTCTTTTGGATTAAGGGAATAGGTTTTTGCGACTTTTGGGACGAAGGATTCCTTGAGTTCAATAGTGTGGTCTAAGATGCGAGAAGGAGGGAGTTCATCGATGGGTGGTTTAGTGAATACGTCAACGAAGTCAGCGATTTGAGACGGAAGTTCTTGTTTCGGTCTCTCAGTTGCCATGGCGAGCTAGGTGGAGATAGTGGTTTTTCGGACAGGGAGGCCGAAAGGGATGTCAGATCGAAGAGAGTATAGAGGAGGAGAGGGATCTTTTCCCAGATAGCAGACTAGATATTGTTGTTCATCAGAGTCAGAGGAGTCGGGGGTTGGGATATCGGGGATGGTGATCTTTCCAGAGGCCCAATCAATGACAGGATTAGTGGATTGTAGCCAGGGGAGTCCGAGAATGAGACCTTCTTTTCCGCAATTAATGATGAAGAAGTCTTGTCGTTCTCGTCGATTCCCAATGGACAGGTACAAAAAGGTGTGATTTCTGAGAATTCCATTTTTATTTTTTATTGGATGTTCCGTCTACATTCGAAACAGCCAGGGGTTTAGCAAGATGATGGGTAGGAAGTTGGTTCTTCGAGACGATAGAGGCGTTGATGAAATTTCCAGTGGCTCCACTATTGATGAGAGCAGTTACTTTGACGTTTTTGGAACTCCTGGATTTGGACAACAAGACCGGGATTCGAATAGATTTGGCATGTGGTGTTGTACAGAATACAGGAGTGAGACGATGAGGAGAATTAGACGTTGAACCAATCCTCCTTTTCAAAAATCCTCTTCATTGGAGACGACTTCTTCTTCTTCGGCAACATTGGGGACGGCGGCAACAGTTTCGGATTCTTCTTTGGCAGGGGAGGTCTCTTCTTCATATATGGTGCGGAGTACTTTCAGGATCTCTTCCTTAGAGATATTTCGGTCGGTGACGATCTCGTTGACATACTTTCCTAGGTCAGAGCGAGGAGGGGAAGGGTGACTGTTTAGGCGAGGGGAAGAAGTGGAGGAGTTTTTCTTATCTCCATAGTGGTTCGAGGCGCAGCATTCCTTCTTATGGCAAATGAAGCATCGTCCTTCTTTCAGGTGACGAGCTTTTTCGACAGGAGAAAGACGAGTAGCGCTGACATCCATGGCGTTTGGATCGGGAGCAGGGCGAGAAAAGTTTCCTCCTCTTCCAGCAAGCACATCAGCAATGCGACAGAGTTGGGCGTGGTATTTAGCAGCTTGGGTGATCCATTCTTTGGCGGTGGTCGGTTGGACTTGTTGACTCAGGATTTTCTCAACGATGGTCTTGTCCATACCCATGGCAAGGGTTTCGAGGAGGGAATCCTGATCAGTGATCCCAGCTCGAGAGGAATGGAGGCGAAATTCAGAAACGAACTTCTGGAAACCTCCTTCCTTATCTCTGGTATCTTGACGGAGGGAGTGAAGTTTTCATCGTGCTTCAACGGCAACATTGAAAGGGAAGAAGGTTGAACGGAAATCGGTCTCAAGTTTGGCAAAGGTCTTTTCTGTGGCAGGGATGGCAGTGTTACCGATCTTATCATACCATCCTTCAGCAAATGGGGGGCCATTCCCCTTGGTTAACTTGTTCAGAAGGACTAGGACCTTCTGCTCATCACTGTACAACATTGAATTAATCGCGAAGTATGCTTTCATGGCTAACAGCCAATGATTCGCATCTTTCGCTTCTCCTGAGAAGTCATCGGGGAGACCAGCTTTCAATTCCGAGGGCATGGCAGCACCAGGGGAAACAGTGATGGGACTAGGGGGGGAGGGGGGTCGACTCGGTGGCTTTCCGGTCGGTGGCACAGTGGCAGGGCTTGAACCTGTCAAAGATCTTTCTGGTGGTGGTCCAGACTGCGGCGCAGTGGTTAATACTGCTGGGAGATGAAACGCAGCACGGGCATCGGCGGCTTGTTGAGCTTCTACTTCTTCAGCGGTGAGTCCTCGTCGAAGGGGATTGGCGGCAGGAGTGGTGCGTTGGACAAGAGGAAGGTTTCGAGAGATTCCTTCCGAATCATCCAAATCAGAGGGGGGATGGAAAGAGGAGCGAGGACGTGGGTATGAAATGGTGGCTGTCTGCTAAGGAGCAGGAGGCTAGGAAGTAGCTAGTTCTTTTGTTACGCGAAGTGGTAACGACTTCCTTTATACTTAGACGAGGTACTCACGCAGAGACCAATCAAGTCTAGCAAAAAGGGCTAGGAGATTCTCACTTGCAAACGGTCAAGTGGAGGAAGAGATAGATAACGCTTGATTGCGTAGAACTAGCTAAGGGACACCATCGTGCTACTGGGTATTTATAGTGAGTGCAAAGGTGCATGGACCAAGCGGTGTAAGTAGCAGTGAAAGAGAGGAAACCATATTGAGACGTCGAGATACGAGAAGATAATGATAAGAAGATAAGACGATAAGAGAGATAAGGGATCGGCCGAGAGAGTCGTTAATCTATGGCTCGGTTGAGAAGGAAGTGAGTATTGTTTACAAGGTAAATGGAGAAAGGTAAAACGTTGAAAGAAAAAGATACATCCACGTCTCTAAGTCCTTTGTAGTCGACAGCGATTGTAACAGCGCACGCTTATGCACCCAAAATTCCAAAACTAACGGTGAACAGCACTCAGGTCCATGCACCCACAGAGCATCCCGAAACCATTCCACCTTATCGTGCGAGCTACCAGGAACACCATGAGCCGTACACAACATCGCAAACTGTTTGCGGGTCAAGAATGGAAACTCGCAAACCAAATCTGCAACATTTGGTACAATAACTGACAATTGAGGACTGCACGGATACAAAAATCCTGGATCGACCTGCTGGAAACAAATTCCTTCAAAATCAAAATCTTGCCTGAGCACAGCAAAGGAGGTCTAATGCTCTGTCATGGAGACATGCTCACTAACAACCACATGTATACCCCCAGCAGCCCAACTATATGGACAGTCAGCTTGAATACAAGACGACAACCAGATTGAGAATGATGAACCAACATCTGCCATCTAAATAACATGCAAGAACCAAAGATGATTATCGTTAAAGCTAATAGGATTCAATAAGAGAAGGTTGGGTGCTTCCAAATACTAGCAAGGCGATGGCACTATCGGTCGGATGGATATTGATTTCACAGATTGATCAATGAGAAAAGTGGGTTCACTTCGAGAGGGGTTCGGCAAGGGGGCACAACAACGCACGCAAGAAAAAACTTCCTAGAATAGCTCAAAAAACAAACACGGCAAAACATTTCCTAATGTAGTGAAAAATTACAGACAAAAATTGCACCCTCCATAAACCTGGAATCCTAAAGGGTCCAGGAATTGATTAGATTAAATGAGATTAGAGATAACTATGATACTTTGGAAAATCTGTTACACTGAAAGTGCTGAGGGAGTCCCACAGTGGAGAGAATCCCACTTGAGTGCTAAGGGAGTCCCACTGAGAGTAGAGAAAGTCCCACTTGAGTACTGAGGGAGTCCCACTGGAGTGTTAAGGAAGTTCCACTAGAGTGGAGGAAGTCCCACTTCAGTGCTAAAGGAGTCCCACTTGAGTACTGAGGAAGTCCCACTATGAGTGAAGGGAGTCTGGGCCATTGTGAGTAGTGGGAATCCCATTTGAGTACTGAGGGAGTTCCACTTGAATACTGAGGGAGTCCTACCATGAGTGGAAGGAGTCTTGCTTGAGTGATGAGAAAGTCCCACTGTAAGTAGAGGGAGTTCCATTAGAGTGCTAAGGAATTCCTACATAGCTGAGTGGAAGTTTCTTCCTTGTTAAGATCCACTGAGATTAAAGGGAGTGCCAGTGATATGATTGATTGCAACATTTCTACTCACTTGATGACTGAAAAATTGATACATTTGTTAATTACAGTTCACATTTTAATTTGTCTGAAAGTTCCAGTAAGATGTTTATGGCCATATCAAATGTTTCCAAAGAGGTTTTCAGAAAATTTATAGGACTCTCACTTTGAGGGACTCCACACATATGTGGTCATGCTGTTCAAACATTCTAAAAATGGCTTTCAGACACTTTTAATATTGTGGGACTCCCACATATTTGGTCATGCTGACATAATTCATCCAAACATTCCAAAAATGGTTTTCAGACCATATCAATTTTGTGGAAATCCCATGATGGTTGTGGGACTCCTTGAGGGACTCCCACTTGTTTGGTGGCTGCTGACATAATGCATCCAAACATCCTAAAAATTGTTTTGGCAAAAATTGTTTAGAGTCCCTGGGGTTCCCATATAAAAAGTGGCTATTAGCCACAATTGTGCACAGAAAAATAGTGGCTAATAGCTACCTGGCCCAGATTGCCTGAAGTGCAGTAGACTGCCAGCAAAAATCATCACAGACCACTTCAAGCAGCTCAAGAAGCTCAAGAACAGATCTAATTGTTGTTACTATGAGTGCAAATACTGCAGGCTGAACAGAGCAGGCAACTGGATCAAAGGCCAGTCCACCATTTCCATTGCTCCCAAGTCTATTTTGGTCCAGTTTGACCAATTTTCCTACAGTCTGACCCCTTTCTGTCGCTTTGGTTGTTCCAAATCTGTTCCAATAGTCCAGAACCATTTTCCCACACTCCCAACATGCTTGGACTGATTTGTTTTTGTTATATCTTTGTTCCCCTTTCACTTTTAGCCTTCTTTACAGTTCAATTATACTTCTTTTGTAGTTTGTTAGTAATCCCGAGCTATTCTCGAGACTATAAAATCATATATCCTACCTTTTGCAAGAAATCTATGTTTTACCTCTGATTTTCACCTTGCACACACGTCCCCTCATCATCTTACACATTGTCTCACTTTCCTCAACACAATGTAGAGCCTAGTAGCCTAGGCCCTGTTCGTATATCTCCTCTTTTTGACATTTTCCAGAATGTCTCCCCATCGTTTATACTCTTTACTGGTCCATCTTTCCTCAGTCCAGTCCATTTTTTCATAGTACCACTAATCCTGTACTACCGGACTACTGTTATACCAGCTGGTGACCACTAGTCTTCTCTTGTACTTTCTTTTCATTATGTTTGCTTTTGTTTATTGTTTTATATACCTACTTCTGACTAGCTAGACAGCTGGGACTATAAAAACTTGTATCTGAGTTTGAGAATACTATCTATGGATCCCACGTAGCTACTATCACCTTCTGACCACTCTTCGTCACCTCATAGCTCAACATGGAGCTCCTTTACCATTCTTTTCATCACCAACACAACTGGACTACTGCCAGTTATACCAGACTATGACTGGGCTGCATCTAGCATCTTTGGACTATCCTAAAACCTCTGTTCAATGCTGTTCTCTCCATCGATGACATCCTTCCGGACTCCTTGAGCCTCTATAGGGTCAAGCCTATTGCCAGGCAAACTCCTGACTACTACCTGCTAACAACCACTTAGCAAACTTGTTGTCTTTATAATGTCCCACCCCTTTTCTTGTCATTTCCTGCATTTCCAATAGTCTGGTCCACTTTCCCATGCTTCCGACTCCCATTTTCTAGCTGGAATCATGCTGGCTCATTCATTTTCAGCTCAGACTACCTGACCCACATACACTCGACTTAGTGTATTTACAACATGCCAATGTAAAACTATTCTGGTAAGAGGTTACATTGCTACAAAGAATTTGAGGCAAAGTGACTCACATCAAACACACTATATACCAGGTTTATTGTTTATGCCAATATTCCATTTGGTACTTCTGAGAATTGGTTCTTTCACCATTTTCTCAATGAAATTTGCCCATCCTATATTCTGAGGCTATATAACATGTTGCTGATCTCAAATGCCACAATGCCCACCTCAATCAACCCCTCCAACCCCTTCAAAAACTACACCACCTCATCATGTTGAGGTTTATCCCACCTATGACAAAAAACTTTATAGTTTCCTTGGATTTGAAACCAAGTCCCAATACCTTGAAAGAGTTACAGTTAACAAAATCCTCTGTCGATAAGGTGTGGTTCTCGCTTCATTCCCAAAGAATCCTCTCTAGTTGCTTGTCTCACCACTGCCACCAACCTTGTGGTCGAAGCAGAGAAGTCTAAACCCAAGACTACCCTTCCTTCTGAATATACAGCCTTTTCTTCAGTCTTCTCCGAAGAGGCCTCCTCCTGTCTCCCACCTTCCCGATTTTATGACCATGCCATACAACTTGACAACACCTTTGTCTCTAAGATTGGAAAGGTGTATCCCCTCTCCCCCAACGAACAAAAAGCCATAGAGATCTTCCCTGAGGAAAAACTTCACAGCAGGAAGATCCAACCTTCTAAATCTCCCCAAGCCTCTTCCTTCTTCTTCATGCAAAAAAAAAAAAAATGATAAACTCCGTCCCTGTCAGGACTATTGATATCTTAACTCCCATACCACCCGAGATACCTACCTTCTTCCCCTCATCTCTAACCTTATTGATAAACTCAAAGGAGCTAAAGTCTTCAACAAGTTTGATGTCCGATGGGGCTATAACAATGTCTGCATCAAAGAAGGAGATCAGTGGAAAGGCACCTTCATTACCCATAAAAGCCTTTTTGAACCTATGGTTATGTTCTTTGGCATGAATAATTCCCTTTCTACCTTTTAGAGGTTTATGAACAACTCCTTCTAAGACATGATTGCCAGGCTTGTCATCTATATGGATGACCTCCTAATCTTCTCTCCTGATGACACCTCACACTCCAAACATACCAAATGTGTCCTTCAAAGGATGATGGAACTTGACCTCCATCTTCGATTAGAAAAATGCAACTTTGCCACTGCAGAAGTCGAATATCTCAGAATGATCGTCAAACCAGGAACCCTTGCCATGGATCCTGTCAAACTGGATGGGATTGCCTCTTGGCCTGCCCCACTATGGTTAAAACTGTTTGCTCATTTCTTGATTTTGCCAACTTCTATTGATGATTCATTGACTATTATTCTGACATTGCTCGTGTTACAGCTGGCCTGAGTAGGGTTGGCTATAGACTTGAGAGTGGGGATGAAGCTAAGACTGTGGATATGTCAAGCAAGCATAATGCTTTGGCAAGACTATTAAGACTAAGGACTGAGGGACACACCCAAAGAGAGCAGAGGTACTGAGGGGACGAAGGGACGAAGAGGCTCGAAGGCACTAAGAACTCCAGGTGATATTCAAGTAGCTCTAGCTTAAAGAAGTACAAACAGGGAGACAAGTCTCAAGTACTACAACTCACATGGAAGGGAAGAGTCATCTGCAGTGGGGAATGAGTCAGAAGCTGTGGAGGTCTAGATATACAATAAGCAATGACAGAAGGATGATGAAGCAATGACATCATCATGAGTCAGAAGATAAAAATGAGATAGGGAAACATCAGCACCACATATTGTGGTATTTGACCACTGGTACTGGCTATTACCAGAGTAACATTGACAAGACATATGGCAACTTAATACAGGCTGCAACTTAGGAGTCCACTAGCCAACTCAGCCAACCAGATTTGGATGTATACCTGGCATTATTATTTCATAAAATATGTGATTGTATTGTATATCCAAATTAAATCAGATTGATCAATAGGATCACAAAAATAGGGGCAAATAGGGGCTAGTTTGACTTTTGGAGTGACACAGCCACATTTTTTATTGATGTTTCGCAAACCATTTGCTTCTAGCTCATTCAGATTAGATCAGATTGATTAGATTGTCACACCATTAGGATCACAAAGACAGGGGCTATAATATATGTGGTGATACCAAAAAGGAATAATGACTTTCCTTTTTGGGAATTTTTTTTTTCGCAGCTTTCAATTTCTGACAGGGCCATCCCCTTGTGTGGCAATTGCCATTGGCTGATGGCTTTCTTTTTTGGGAATAAATTTTCGCTGTTTTCAATGCAGCCCCTTTTTTGATAGGGGCATGTTCCTGTTTGTTCTGACCAATTACATAAGCTCATTGCAGCCACTACTCCTACAACATTTCTATTTTTGGAATCTCACTTAATTAAATGTTTTCCCTTCATTTCCCTGCTTTCTCCTGGCCATATATGTTATTTGAGTGTATAGACATAGTGTATATGCCATAATAAACCATTCCCATGACTTACATGAGGCTGTACATGGTTGTATGAGATAATCAAAAAGATAGGGGGAAAAACAGAAAATATGTTCACAAATTTGACCCTTTCAATATAGGGGTTTGAAAATTACAGGATTCCCCACATCCCCTTCACATATATCTACAACATATCAGAAGCACTTGAGACTGGAATAAAAGCCTGTAAGGTGATGAGATGTTCTTCTCCTGATCCTTTTCTCCTCAGTACAGTCCCACAAGGGATGCTGATGGATCAAAAATATAGATGACATCTTTTTACATGTATTCCCCTGAGTTTGATTGCTTTATCTGATTTACTAGGCTCTCTGATGGGTCCAATCATCATTATCGAGATTTTCACCTTTTGGGAAATAGAAAATCATATATTGTGCATATCATCAGGGCAACTTGATGGAACTGTGGGGGACATATAGATACAGTCCTCCCATCATATTCAAGACATTCCAATGAGAACTGAAGGCAGGAGGAGTCACAGAAGCATCCTAGAAGCATGGGAAATATATCAAAAACATTGAAACATTGAAATGACATTATGAGTGGCTTTGATGGCTTGGACAATACATGGAACATCATCTGACATTCATTATTCTGAGTTATATCACCTCACATAATTGACTTGGCTCTCATTGGGGTCTCAAATTACCATTTTCGAGATTTTCAGTTTTTGGGAGCTAGAAAATGGAACATTGCACATATGGTCAGGGCAACTGAATTGGCTTCTGCTATACATGTATGTACAACTTTCCGATCAATTTGAAGACATTTCAACCAAATGTGCAACCAGGAGGAGTGAAACAACATGTTGACCAGTGTGGGAACTCAATTCAAAACATTGGAGACTTTGAAAAAACATGTCATTGTGAGCTCCACATTACATATCTGAGTATTATAAGTGGTAGGATATGTTGATCCTGTTTATAAAAGTATATGGTGACATGTGCATATCATGATCTATACACCTACAATGCAAAATTTGCGAAAATCCATACTAGAGTCTCAGTCTGCACAGTGTGCTATGTATGAATCTCATTGTGAAAAGTGCATTCTGTAGGAGAAAAATAGAACATCAGTATCATGCATATTTTGGATGCAGACACATCATAGAAACATATCCCTCAACTCAGAATACCTTAATATGCATTGTGGAGCTCACAATGACATGTTTTCACAGTCTCCGATGTTTTTAATTTATTTCCCACGCATGTAAACTACTCCTCCTGCCTTCAATTTTAGTTAGATCACCTCCAAACTGATTGGAGGATGGCTCCTACATAGGTAGTAGAGGGCCATATAGTTGCCCTGATGATATATGTTATGGCTGACTTTCTATTTCCCAAGTACTGAACTTCTCAAAAATGGTGAATTGAGACCCTGATCAGAGTCCTTGGAAGTGATCGAAATCAGGATAATGAAGTAAGATGATGTTCCATGTATATTTTCAAGCCATCAGTACTGCCCATCCGATGTTTTTGATTCATTTCCCATGCTTCTAAAGGCTTCTTTTCACTCTTCCTGGCTTCCATTCCTGTTGGAATATCTCTAGAATGATAGTAGGATTGTATCTATATGTTCCCCAGATTCCCATCAAGTTGCCCTGACTATATGTACAATATATTATTTTCTATGTCCTAAACACCGAAAATGTCGAAAATGCTGATTTGTGACCCATCAGGGAGTCTAGTAAATCAACTGAAGTAATGGATCTCAGGAGAATACATTCAAAAGAATGGGTCACATATTTTTGAGCCATTAGCATCCCCTGTATGACTGCATTGAGTAAAACAGGGTCAGGAGGAGAACATCTCATCACATTACAGCCTTTTAGTTGGAAGGGTCAAAATTGCGAACATATTTTCTGTTTTTCACCCTATCTTTTTGATCATCTCATACAACCATGTACAGCCTCATGTAAGTCATGGGAATGGTTTATTATGTTGCTTATGTAATTGGTCAGAACAAACATATCAAAAAAAGGGGCTGCATTGAAAGCAGCAAAAATTTATTCCCAAAAAGGAAAGCCATCAGCCAATGGCAATTGCCACACAAGGAGATGGCCCTGTCAGAAATTGAAAGCTGCGAAAAAAAATTCCCAAAAAGGAAAGTCATTATTCCTTTTTGGTATCACCACATATATTGTAGCCCCTGTCTTTGTGATCCTAATGGTGCGACAATCTAATCAATCTGATCTAATCTGGATGAGCTAGAAGCAAATGATTTGCGAAACATTGATGAAAAATGTAGCTGTGTCACTCCAAAAGTCAAACTAGCCCCTATTTGCCCCTATTTTTGCGATCCTATTGATCAATTTGGATATACAATACATTCATATATTTTATGAAATAATAATGCCATGTATACATCTAGATTTAGTTGGCTGGATCAGCTAGTGGAGCCCCTATCATAGCCTTTTGGCAGGTTGCCACACTTTGAAAAACTGGACTGTCTGGTGATTGCCATTCAATTTTGGCCAAAATCCACAACATCAGCTGACATCAGAACAATGATAAGAAAGAATAGGAATTGAGATAAGTAATTGAGATAGGGAAGTTGAGGATCATCAGCGATGTGAAGGAAGTGAAATCCCTAAAGATCTATGGTACAGCATGAATACAAGATAAAGGTGATAAGCGAAAGGAAACAAGAGAGAAAAGAGATACATAGTGAATTTAGGAGACAATTGTAACATTACTCCCGTTGTAGCCTTAGAGTCACTAGGGAAGAGCATAGGTATATGATACCCTCAAGGGTCTGGGGTAAGGGTACCATGAGGGTATGGGTAGGGGTCCAAACTCTTGATACCCTCGATATCCTTGCATATACCCTCATATACCCTCTTAGGGGTAATAAATGTTGTTTTTTACAAACTTAAAGGTACAAACATGCAGTACTAGTCAGTAAATCATTTTGATGCTGAGGGTACTTGAGGGTACTGGGGTATATACCACAAGGACATCAGCAAACTGGCCTTTGGTCTACAAGAGGTGACAGTTACCTACCTGAGATACAATCTGTCATAATCTATCCTATTCTAGGATATAGTATTATAGACTGGGCCTTTTTATTTTTTTGACTGAGGACTTGTGCATGCTGTCAATCCTGTGTCAATATTGTCCTACAGTCTCCTATCATGGGACTAATCTGGCAAAGTGTTCCTCTCTCAAATCAACTCAATATCATTCACTGATTTGGAGGACATAACTACCAGTACTAGTAGTACTGTACTTCAAGAATTTATACTACATAAGTATAGTACATTGTTACCCTTGTGACATTGTCCCTACTCGTTGGCTAGGGTTACCAATGACAAGAGCATGCCTAGAATAGGACCCAATGGTGGCAGAAGTGGAGTGAGGTACTATTGAGAAAGGTCGGTCATGTAAAATAGATGCTGAGTGATCTCAAGAATGGTGATCCATTTTGACAGGATCAACAGCAAGCATCACATTGATCTACTAGTACTACAGCTCCATCCAATGGTCAATGATTCTTCCTGTATTTTCTCTAGACGAAGAGCTTGAGCTGAATGAGGCAGGTACATATGTGTTTGACATATCTGGACTCAGAGCAGGACCTGTAGAGGATGTGTGCACACCCAGATTATGTAGATGGACCACTTCAGTGCCATGATGGTACCAAGGGACCACCAGATGATGCATCCTCTGGCCTTCCTTCTTTGAACCTCACCTTTCAAGGCTTCTTAAGTGTCCTGTCCTTGAGTAATGAGCAAGGAAAACATGCCATTAATACAACGGAGGCAGCATTACACCATTAATTGATGTATGTGCACCAAGTTCAACCAAGAATCAAGATAGACGAAGAGGAGGGGCATCCATCAACCATTGATTTAGTTCAGTGTCATCAAAAAGGACACACATGACTTGGTGGTTTGCCAGGTGACAAAGGCAGTGGTGATGTGGACACCCATAGTGTCTTCACTTTACCCACAAGCATATTGGCTCCAGTTCCAGCCTCTTGATTCACACCACCTCCAACAGCCCCCATCACCGCCCCTTCACCCTGGACTCTCTCTTCTGATGCTTTGATGCCCAATTCATCTACATCAAGTGCCATAAAGACAGAGCACAAGGTGCCAGTGCAGGGTGGACTTCTTCTGGATATTGTAGTCTGACAATGTATGACTGTCCTCGAGCTGCTTTCCAGCGAAGATCAAATGCTGCTGGTTAGAAGGGATACTGTAGGACATGTGACCCAATCAGAAATACAACTCATGTGTCCCAGACAAGCATCCCTTTTCTTCCACATATCTAGCCCCAAAAGTATATGGCATGTCATTCAAGTTGATCGATTCAGCTGTTTAAGTTTGTAAGCATCCACTTGTGGTCTGAAGAATGAGACCTACCAACATGTTCCACTAGTATGTTCATCATGCGAACAACAGTGACACCCGTTTGCCATCAAGAAAAACCTCACCCTGAAAATCCACACTAATATCAGATATTTTCAGATAATATCAAATAATATCAAGATATTCAAGATTAACCTGGCATTCTGATAATTCATGGCCCCTTCAAATAATCTCTTTTTCACAGAATCCTTGATATTTGTGTGTTTTTCTATGTGTTTTGCTGAATATCTCTAGCAACAGAAGCAGGTAATTTCTACATATTATTATCCAGATCTTGCTTCTCAGATCATATCAAAATAATGAAATGCAATATATTACATCTACTACAATAGATACAGATGTACTCTACTACTAGTATATGGACCAACAACATGTTATATGTAATGACACTTACCAACAATAGCACATCTACCATGTACTAGTGTGATGAGTAGTAAGTGTAGGAGAAAGTGTACAAAAGTGTACAAAAAAAGTGAAAAAGTGTAAGAAAAAGTGTACTCAGTGTACAGAAAAAAGTATAGGAAAAAAAGTGTACAAAGTGTACAAAAAGCGAAAAAAAAGTGTAGGAATAAGCTTACCAAGTGTACCAAGATCCTATTAAACAAAGTCAGTAATGAATTACAAAATCTAACTTGATATACTTACCAGCATAAGTCAGTGAGTGATGATGTCAAGCATAAAAACAGTAGAAAAACATAAGTGAGTGATGTGTGGTGAGTGATATGCCACATGGTGTGTGGTAGGTGGTAGGTGGTGGATGATGAAAGTGGGGAAAAAAGAGAGTGTGGGAACAAAATCTTTTGATTATATAGTATGGGGGGTAAAAATAGTTACAAATAAATTTGTCAGCATGTCTGCTGTTTTCAACATCAAGTGTGAGAACTTGGACTTAGACTTCAAAACTCTCTAAGTCTTTGCCACATATGTTTGCTACACTTGTGACACTTACACTTTTGTCCTACACTTTTTCGCTTTTTTGTACACTTGGTACACTTTGCCCTACACTTTTTCGCTTTTTTGTATACTTGTTTGGTACACTTTTCTGACTACACTTTTTTGTACACTTAGTACACTTTATCCTACACTTTATCACTTTTTTGTACACTTTTTTTGTACACTTTTCTGACTACACTTTTTTGTACACTTGGTACACTTTGTCCTACACTTTTTCGCTTTTTTTGGTACACATCACTTGGTACACTTTTTGTACACTTCTAGGTGCAAAAATATATTTCCAAAAAAGGAAATTCATTATTTCTATTCAGTGTCGTAACAAAATATGTAGCCCCTATTTATGTGATCTTAATGGTGCAACAATCTAATCAATCTGATCTAATCTGGATGAGATATGAGCAAATGGTCTGTGAAACATCAATGAAAAAAGTGGCTGTGTCATGGCACAAGCATTGGTACACTTTTTGTGTACACTTAGTACACTCTGTCCTACACTTTTTCACTTTTTGTACACTTCTTTGGTACACTTGGGACACTTTTTTTTGTACACTTTTTTGTACACTTAGTACACTTTGTCCTACACTTTTTTGCTTTTTGTACACTTTTTTTGTATACTTGGTACACCTTTTTTGTACACTTTTTACACTTTTCACTACACTTTTTCATACAAAAAGACTTTGTCATGGTCATCTTTCCCCTGCTTCTGATACATATACAATGAAATTATTATAATTATATCAAATTATTACAAAATCCCTCAGCCACTTATTAAAAACCATACTATCAGGAAATCTAGAAAAATCCCTCAGCCACCTCTTAAAAAACCATATAATATCATATAATAGTGGTATTCATCCAGGCTATTAACCTGCTATTTTGGAGTTATTATGATTTTATTATTGACACTGAGAGTAGTGTGAAAACAGCAACTAAATTCATACTATGATTGTGCTGATGACCGGACTGGACGCCCAGGCCTGATTATATCAGATATTTCATGTAATGTTTCTAAGTCCAATGTGCGAGAGGGAAACAAAAATAGCACAATCAATTTGATGAAGGGAACTATCTGAACTGATACTAATATATGATGTGAATTCCTTTGAGCTTGACCACCACCTGCTACCATGCCTTGAATTTCGACAAAGAAACAAATCTCGACTGATCTTGATGCATTAGAGTTCCAGGTCCTACTTGCAAGGATCAAGAATTTGCAGCAGCGGTTGGAGGAAGAGTCAGATGAAGGTTCGGATGAAGATGATGATGATGAGAAGCTTACCTTCATATTACTGCCCACCCCACCCACTTCATTCCTATCCGATATCAAATCCAAGTTGGACTCGGAGACCTTGGACTTGGTTGACTCGAATGACACATGAGAGGTACAGTATCAAGACCTGCTGGGAGTGATTAGGGCACTCTGGGATGAAATACAAGCATCACGTATGATCAATCGGGTTGCTGTACCTCAGATGAAAGTGTCACAACTGCCAGTGCCCCTCCTTGACCACTTTGCTGAGTCCCAGCCTCACTTGTTTCAGAAGAAAGTATGCATTGACCCTGAGGTTTTAAACTGCATTCTAGATCAGATCAAAGGCCATGATGTATTCCAATCCAATCCCACTCACCCACAACTTCCAATCACAATCCAACTCGCAATATTCCTGAACTAGGCGGGTCACTATGGAAACACTATAGTGATGGAAGACGTAGCTGAATGGGCAGGCATTAGTGTTGGATCAGTGGTGAATTGTATGAACTACACCATGGCAGCAATTCTTGCACAACATGACAACTTTATTTCAATTCCATCAGTCGATTCAGTTGATGCGGAGTTGGCACAGTTGTTTGTCGAGTCCAGGTCATGCGAGACATGGAGTAGAGGAATATTTGCAGCGGATGGGTCAATGTTCAACCTGTTCGAAAAACCGTCACTATACAGTGATACATATCACATATGTGGACTAAAAAGGAAGATATTCGTTAAATTGTCAAGTAAATGACATGATACCTATCGAATCACATGTGATCACTCTTCAGAGGATCGCAGGCCATTATGATGCCGCACAACCTTCTGATTGCCGATTATGGGTTGGGACACCCTGGCATCATTTATGATGCATATGCATTCCAAGGCACATGAATGGGACAGGAACCCGAGTCGATTCTTAAAGACCATTGGATTTGGGCTGACAGCGCGTACCCTACAAAACCGTGGTGTGTTGTAGTGCTGGGGAGAAATGATTATATTGTCAACCTTGAGAGTGATGACTCAGCCTAGTAGTCGAGTTGGCAGCACATAATTGTTATTACAAACATGGGACATACTACATGATCAGAAGCTAACATAACGATCAAAAAAAAAGCAATGCATATTTGAATAAAACATTGAACAAACTCACGACAATAAATACAAAGTATGCAGCGGCTAGTCCTAGTATACCAGATAGTCCGGGAGAGAAAAAGGACGCAGCAGAGGGATTACACTAGTTACAGTTCAGACTTGGATGGAGAAGACGAGGGGCCAGTGACAGAGGATGGAGTCAGACTAGTGACAGAGGACGGACCAGCAACAGTGGATGGACCAGCAACAGAGGACACCGGACCAGGAATGGACTTGGAAGTGACAGGAAAGATAGAGGATGGGCCTTGGTGCTTCCAGGCATCATCATCACCACTATCTGCTGTTGGTATGCCATCTGCAATTGCATCAGCCTGATTTCTTGTGCGAGTCGCTGTGATTGCTCCTTGCTCAGCTTGATTTCAAGCTTTTTGAGTTCTTTTTTGTGCTTGAATTGAGCTTCGGCCTGAGCTTTTTGAATGACAAGCTCTTTGTGTTGATTATCGAGTTCTTGTTTCCATATGGCAAACATGTAGCAGAGGGCTTTATTCATGGCGTGCATTGTCGATTTTCGAACCATGTGTCAGAAGGCAACTGGATGAGTGAAAGGGAGATAGGACTTGGATGTAGTACAGTATGTCCCGGTGGATCATCAGTCCCCCCATCAAGAGGTTCAGAAAGAGTGTCATCCAGCATCTCATGACATTGTTCATTGAGCAGGGAGGTCAGTGGGTTGATGTTTGAGTTGTGAGGTATTTGTTGTTGACTCAGAATTTGGGTGGAATCTGCAAGGACCTGGGCCAAGCAGTAAATGGGGAAATGGTATGGTGGTTGAGTGTCAAAAATGGTGATAAATGAAATATTTTGTCTGATGGGGGTTAGGTATTCTCTGGACTGGGATGGGGAGGTGCAGTGCTCATAATGATATTCAAGAAAGAATTGTATGCTTAATGGGTACTTACCTTGTTTCAATTACATAAAAGCTTTGGGCACAAATAGAGAGCCTTTCATCAGGATCACCCTGGCTATGCAAACAAATTCACTATAATGCGAGTTCCATGAAGCAACCTATACAACTTTTCTATCGCCCAGCACTCGACTGCATGCAATCACTGTCATGGTTAAGTCATCCACTTCTTGTTCCCCTGTTCCCCACATGTTCTTCATTCCTCGGAAAGTATGGACATCAGCTGCAAGTTGGATCTGCCGCATATACAAGGACTGGTTGAGTAGGAAACATGCATGGGACATTCAGGTCAGTATCATTGTGAAGTGTTGATGGTTGTGCTTATAGAAGGTTCATTCTAGGATTCACTTCTGGTAGGCACAATAGTTTTGGGCATCGTGCTCTCTTCAGATAAGACAAATATTTTGGTAATGAGCGGGAATCGTATAGCATACCCACTCCTGATCAGTCTAGCTAATATTGATCCCTTGGTTCATTCCAAGATCATCTCATGTCACACTACCTACCTCCTTCTTGCTCTCCTCTCCATCCCAAAGTTTGTTCACAAAGACACTTGCACCAAGGGCCTTCTGCACGATTGCCTCATCCACCACTCCTTGAACATCGTTTTAGAACCACTGAAGATGGCCACACACATTGGTATAATGATGAATGACCCCACTGGTAATGTAAGTAGTGTTTAAAAGTCCAGTTTGGTTTGGTCTTTTACCTTTTTTGGGCAAGACTGAACTGTAACCGGTCTTGGGAATTTCCTGAAATCAAAAAACCAAACCAAAACCAATTTTCGGTCTTTATCGGTCTTTTGCTGGTCCGGTTACAGTAATTAACTGGTTTTTGTGTGCTCACAATATAGAACACACTTTCAGCTTTCTACCACTATTTTTTTAATGTAAAATGGTCCACACGTGATGGAGATATGATCATTGTAAGATTTGATGTATTATGGCTCTTTAGACAGCTAGAAAGATCAATGAGCACGCACTCCACAAGTGATCAGCAGGCTTAGCAGTGGCTGTACCAAATGTGGGGAAAGCCCCTATCTAATTGTAGAGCCAATAATAACATAAACCAGCCCATACACGGGTGTGCTATGACCAATATCAACCTTTAAATCCCTATATTGTCATAAATATCATAACTAACTCAAATAAAATCGTAAAAATATGCAAAAATCAGGAATAATCCTCGTATATACTGCCAAATAGGGGTAAATAGGGGCTACCCCAAAAGACTGGTTATGACTGGTTTTTTCTCAGTTTTTTGATTTTTCCAAAAATCAAAAGACCAAAAACTGAACCAATTGAAACTTAGGAAAGACCAGACCAATCAGGACTGGTCTTCATTGGTTCGGTTCGGTTAAAAACCATTTTTTCATCAGTCTTAGGACCAGACCTTTAATCACTAAATGTAAGATATTGTTACATGCCAATTGCTGCCTACATCGCAGATACCCTAAAGTTGTCCCTCGTGGCATGCACAAGCCAAAAAGCATCACCCTTCATGACAACTACATTGAAGAACTTCAGTAATGGGGTTCTACATTCCCCATGCACTGGAGCTTCTACCCTCATCACCATTCACAGAGCCTGCAATAAGTATTCTTTGGAGGATTTCAAGGTGTTTTTGAAGGCCACCAAGGCCCTTTCCCTGAATGGCATTGCGATGCTCAGGACCTGTAATGCAATGGTCCACAGATCCGACTGAGCACATGCATATTCAAAAGATTAAAGTATCCGCTTGGTTGAGTAATAATCAAAACTACTATGAGCAAATTGCCCACTGGCAGTACTTGGATTGTTCAGATAAGTGCTTCTCATTCAATATCGCAACATATCTTGAAGCTCAAGACAAACAAATACTTCTCCCTGATAAAGACAAACTCAATTCTGACCAGGAGGATCAAGTCAATGCCATCGAGTTATATACTCCTTTTCTTTTCGAAAACATGAATGTATCACAACCTACTGTCGACTATTTTCTCATTGCTGAAGCCCTCTCCCGTGGTTGCATTCCCAATGCACCAACACCTTATTGCACCTTCTCCTCCTCCTCCACCACATTCCACGTCACAAACAAGCTGTCAGTTCATATCACGGTTAATGAAGCTGCTACACTTTTTGGACTTCCAGACCTCCATCCTGTGATCTGGGAATTTTTGCAATGTCTCAACAATCATACAAACCATAACATGTCTGGTGTCAGGACTCAGGACCTCAATTGTCCATTGCTATTTGATTGAATCCAGGTCTGGTACAAACTTCGAGTTCAGCAAGTTCTCTTTCATGCGGACCAAAGGGTGGACACTCCCAAGACCCTGAGGGCATTCCCTGCCTCCCCCAACCACCCTCACAGACTTTACGATGCTGCCATCATCAGCCCTGGCTTTGATAGCGACTGGCTACTGTGAGGTATCAAAGGTAAGAGATGAACTAATATGTTAAGGGGTGCATACAAAGATATGGATGTTAGGCCACATCATTGTCCAGCTCACTGGCAGGCTCATCTTCCAGCCAATCAACACTGATTATTTTGCTGTGTATGTACAGCAGTTCAATATTGTCTCTCAACAAGGAAATCTAGAGAGCATCCACCAAGGGACCAGGATGCACTTACTCAGATGGGCGACAAGTTCACACATGAGACATGTTGGGGATGTAGTCCTGGTCTCTCACATTTGATCAGCCACTCATTTGATCCTGAACTTTGGTAAAGAAGCACACTCTCACTTGAACAAATACAATAGCTATGAGGTGTTGACTGAATTTTGGTTAAATAAATACTGGTTGAAAGAGTTTTACTATGCATTATGTCCTTTGTAGTCCTTTCTATCTATGTAATAAGCCTTGATGTGATCCATTGTTTGATTATCAATCATCAACTCACCAAATCCATATGATCACTATCATGATGCACGAGGCTACCATCTTTCCATCCTTTGTCCACCATAAACCACTCAGACTGAATGTTATGAAGGGTAAGTATACTTACTTGATATAGTCCAATGAAGAAAGTTCTGACATTGCATTACTAAGCACAACACACCATTGAGGCTATATGCAGTATGTATATTGGGCGCTCCTAGGACTTAATGTTCAAATTGTTGAGCTTGTATATAGCTAGCCATATCCCCTCAGATTTGCCGCAGGGCAGACTTATCAAAAATCACAGAAGATACAGCCCCGTACATTGGAAACTCAATCCAACTCAGACGACAAACTTTCTGGCTACAATCCTATGGATGGACTGGGTGACGCTATTGTTGAAATAATAGTTATTCTTGTAATTCTTTCAATACAAATACATACTATTGAGTCTAGACATGATCTAGACCTTTCATTTATGCTTATGTAATGTAGATTAGATGTAGATAAGAGCTACATATGCCATTGGCTATATTTCTACTTACTAAGGTATGACTCATAATGAGTCACACTTTTTAGTGATCATGATAAGAGTTACTTATGCTATTGGATAGAATAATCTTATATGATCATTCTATGATATTCTATATCACAATAGATACAAACATGTACTCTTATATATAAGGAAGAACTCTTCTTGAATATCAGTTTACTTGACTCATATCAAGTGTAGTAAACTCTTCTCAGTCTCGACATTCCTATTCTTGATCCTAGTAAGTTTTCTACTAGATCCCTACTCTTTACATATAGATTCTCTATCTGTACTGCACTATTAGATATCTCCATAGGATTTCTAAAGGTTATTCACCCTGTCTTGACTAAAGGTTGAGTCCATTGAACAGTGCATCTTGTTTTCAATGCCTTGACAAGTCACGCGCTCAGAGATAGAGAATGTTGAGCAGCATCTTCATTAACTAAAACTTTCTATTACTCCTTTCCGTCATACTCATAGCAATACTGATGAGTCTCTTTCCTCTAATAGGTCTCATACTTCTAACAGACAACCTTCAAGAGAGCTCTATGTTCCACCTTGTAGGTGTCAAACTCATTTTCAAAACCCTTCTGTTCCTACATACATATATCGACACTCCTGCTTGCCCCTTCATACCTCCTCCTCCTCATCCATCTCATATTGCACAACCGTTTAAACAATACTCTTGAGAACGGTTCTGGAGAAATAGAATCTCTCCTCCCATCATTCCCTGGTTCAATCGTCTATTTAGATGACCAACTACTACATTTTCTGGTGTACTCGAGAATGATCTTTTCCCAGCTTGTCCCAGCTGTAGGACTTCAGGAAGATCTCATCAATGGTGTACTATCTGTCCCTTTGTCTTTCCAACCTTCATCTATACAGATGAAGCTTTTGCCTATCAAGCGAAACACATCTGGAACAGATCCAGTCACTATCCTCTTTGACTAGAAGAAAGAAGTTCTCCAGTCCTCCCATTGTCTTCTCAGCAGTACCACATTGCTGAGTCCCAATCTTCTAGTTCCCTTCTCCTTTCCTAGCCTGAACTTCAGACACTGAGAAGAAGGTAGCTGAGCTCAAACTCCTTGACGATTTAACTTTAGGACTCATCACAACTTTCAATTACCAGGAAATCCCATATTCTCCAAACTTGCATCCTCACACTCCTCCACTACAACTTCAGGTTCCTCATCCTCATCCTGTGCACCTTCTCCATCAGTTTCTTTACCTATTCCATCACTGAATTCACCACCCGGTCATATCTTTTCTTGCTAACAAACCTCTGCCAAAGATGCCAATCCTTTATCATCAAGTGAACATCAACGAATGGCCGCTCTCTCCCTTTGACCATGTGTCTTACCTGATTTTGTTCACTTTGGCTTATTGAAACAAATCTCTTTATTCTATCTACTTTTCCACAGGCTGGGCCTTTCCGACGCAGACTTACAATGACCCTGTTGTCAAGGACTGTCCAATTCATTGGGCAGGTTACGAAATATTACACTAGGACCACTTTCCCCTAGCACCTTTGGAGTGTCAAGAGTTTAGGTACTCACTTCTCCACCAAAATTTTAGACTAGAGAGCGCACAGGAGTGGAGGGGATATAAAATCCCCACTATACAGTGTTGGAACAGGAACTTCAATGCTAAGATGCGTCGATGGTACAAGGCTGCTAACCCTTCTTTCGCATTACAATCTGTTTTACTTAATCATCCTTCCACTTGCAATTTGGTTACAAATTACTTATGTACTGGTGATGCAGAAACTTTAGCAGCTACATTTGTTTATGAATGATCCAGAGCAGCTGACTTGATTGGCAGGGCTGACGCTAGCCAGAAGCAGTGGCTTCTCGGTTACAAGCTAGCCATAAAGAACGCAATGCTCTCACCATCCTGGCCACTGCCTCCAGCCCAAGGCCTTTATGTTCTCAAAAGGGAATAAAGACAAGAGCAGCACTGCTGGACAAGTAAAGGAATCTATGCAGATATCACTTCTTTTTTCAAATTGTACTTATATCTCCAAATTCCTCCTTACTATTCTCATAACCTTTGGTACTATTCTGCACCTAGATTAGCAGATGGTAATCATGATGTATCATACATTTCCTCAAATAAAAAATCCTGATTACTTTCCAACATTAGACTACAATGATTTTCTGGAACATGACGTTCAAGAGCAAAATTCTATTACCATACATCATCATACCCCTTACTATAAATTGTTGGAAAAAGTAGAGAATGGAAAGGAAACTCAACATATTCATTGGGAAATACAAGCCCTTTATCCAGAACATTGTATCAATCATCGCATCCAATGGTTACAAGACAAAGAAATTCACTGGAGAGCTTGGAAAGAATGGGATGATCTGGAAAGAAAAGATGCAGAGGATGCAATTGAACACGATAGGGAAGAACTTGAAGAAACTCCTTTACCATGGGACCCTGACTGTCCTACGAGACACATGCAAACTATGGACACTTTGCCAGAGGATAATTCTGAGACCTCTTCATGGAGAGAATCTGACGATCCTTATGATGATCTGTTGGACAATGGAGGGGGTAATCTTGATCTTGCATTGTTAAACAACTTTGCTGATCTCAATTGGGACCTCAATGTGATAAAGGAACATGCATCACTTCCTTTCTATCTCTGTAGCTATTATCCAAGTGCTGATCATAGACTCTCTTCTGAACCCTCTGGTTCAAAAAATAACAGTTCTGTCAACAGAACTTTAACCCTTCGCTGTAGACCTGGTCCACAACAACCTTGGAGTAACAATAACTCTGGTAATGGAAACCAAACTGGTAACCATTTTCCGAATCATAAGAATGGTTCGAGTCAAAACCAGAATCAAGGTCGAAAGAACAGTTCAATGAAGAATCATAATGGTTCTTTTTCTAAACAAGCAAAACACCAAAATAATAACTATGGGAAAAGACAACAACGAAAGTTTGCCAAGGGAAAAAAATGTGCTCATGGCTCATGCAGTGGAAACAACCTTCACAAATTCCATTGATCAGGAATCAATGGTAGCTATCGAATGAAAAGAACCTATCACCTTAACAGGTGTTTGGTATTCTTCTGATGCTTCATGTCGATTACTTTCGATGAATCAACTAGCCTTACAGGGTTATAAAACTGAGATTGGCAAGACGACTGAAATCTTTGACAAACAAGGTCATCTTGTTACAGAAACAATTACTCCTACTACAAATGCACTTCAACATGCTTCAACATCTACATATGAAGGGTGTGCCTAAATTGTTACCACCTTCATCCTCTTCCCACCCTTGTCATGGCTGTCAGCTTGGAAAATCCCATGAGTATTCTCTTGGTCCTTCTGAGAAGCCTCTTCCCAAGTCCTTGGTTTGGTACATACCAACCTCATTGAACTTCCTACTGAGTCACGCTCTCATGCTAAATGGATTCTCACTTTTATTGATGATTGTAGTGCTTTCACTTTCCTTGCTTTTCTCCATTGCAAGAGTGATACTGCCTCTCGCTTCTATGACTTAGTTCTTTATGCTGAGACCTTGACTGGTATTTCTGTTATCTCTGTCCATTCAGACCAAGGTGGGGAATATCTTAGTCAAGAACTCTTATTGTTCTTCACATCCAAAGGTATTTCTCGACAATACTCAGTTCCTCATCTACTACAACAAAATGGTAGGATAGAGCAGAGAGATTTAATAGAACTATCATGGAAAAGGCACAAGCCATTCATCTTAATGCCTGTCTTCCAAATTCATTTTTGGCAAGATGCAGCTGAAACAGCATTGCACATCTATAATAGACAACCAATGAGACAACACTTCAGAGATTTTCTTAGGCAAAAAACCTGATGTTTCTTACTTCCGAGTCTTTGGTTGTAAAGCATATGTATTTATTCCAAGAGACTTGAGACAAAACAAACTCACACCAAAAGCTGAAGAAATGATTTTCATTGGCTATGAATCAGGATCTAAAGCTTATCGCTTTTATTGTCCTATGCATTGAAGAACTTTTATATCTTCCACTGCCATGTTTGATGAAGTAGTATTCCCTTATTGCTCAAAGAAACTAAGACCTATAGATGAACTTTCTACTATTCCAAACTCTTCCAAAATACTTCCAGAGGAAGAAGCCATTTTACCTGCACCTGGAACTGGAACAGATAAGAATTATCCTGATCAGATCATTACTTATCCAACCTTAATAGTTCCACCACAACTTCATCCACCAAATCTAATAGGACCTCAAAATCCTAACATTCCATCACAATTGCAACCACCTTTGAATACTTCTCCAAAATGGAATCTTCAATCTACTGGTTGGAATTTCTCTAGACTAAGAGATGATTCTCCTTTACCTTCTCCTGGACATGAATCAGAAGAGACATCTGAGACATTACAACCCTATAGTCCTTTACATCAAGGACAGATCAGCAAGAAACTCATTTTAAACTTCTCCTGATCGAGTACATCAACACAAGAGAAAATTACTTGATAGATATGATGAATTTGGTAATGAATTACCTGACATTGCTCGAGATATACAAGATAGACTCAAAGATTTAAATGAAGAAGAAAGAAATATCGATAATTATTATTGAAGACATCCTTCTCATGATCGTTCTTGGTTAGCCCCTTGTAGAGGACCAGATGAAACTATTTCTGAGTTTTGAACTAGACCTCATCAATATCATCCTACTCAAAATGTTAGAGAGGAACCAAAAACTCGAACTTGTATCCAATTGTATACCCATTCATTGTACTCTTCCAGATAACACTTATGGAGATCACTCTCCTTTAGAAATAGAACGAGATCAATTAGGTAATTCAATACCTATGGATACTAGTCAGGAAAAGTTAACTCCATTATCACCACTTACTCCGAGTATGGTTCTGACACCTATATCAGAAGAACCAACTCTGTTACAATCGCTGTCGACTACGAAGGACTCAGAGACGTGGATGTATCTTTTTCTTTCAACGTTTTACCTTTCTCCATTTATCTTGTAAATAATACTCATTTCCTTCTTGACTGAGCCATAGATTGATGACTCTCTCGGTCAATCCCTTATCTCTTGTCTTTTCTCCTTATCTCTCTATCTCTTATCTTCTTATCACCGCCCTTTCTTATCTCAACATCTCGATATGGTTTCCTCTCTTTCACTGCTACTTACACCGCTTGGTCTGTGCACCTTTGCACTCACTATAAATACCCTGTAGCACGATGGTGTCCCTTAGCTAGTTCTACGCAATCAAGTGTTATCTATCTCTTCTTCCACTTGACCGTTTGCAAGTGAGACCCTCTCAACCTTTCTATTAGACTTGATTGGTCTCTTCGTGAGTACCTCATCTAAGTATTAAGGTAGTTGTTACCGCTTCGCGTAACAAAAGAACTAGCTACTTCCTAGCCTCCTGCTCCTTAGCAGACAGCCACCATTTCATATCCACGTTCTCGCACCTCTTTCTGTCCTCCCTCCGACTCGGACGACGAAGGAATCCCTCGAAACCTTCCTCTCATCCAACGCACCACCCCTGCCGCCAATCCCCTTCGATGAGGACTCACCGCTGAAGAAGTAGAAGCTCAACAAGCCACCGACGCCCGTGCCGCATTTCATCTCCCAGCAGTGTCAACCACTGCGCTGCAGTCTGGACTGCCACCAGAAAGATCTTTGACAGGTTCAAGCCCTGCCACTGTGCCACTGACCGGAAAGCCACCGAGTCGACCCCCCTCGCCCCCTAGTCCCATCGCTGTTTCCCCAGGAGCTGCCATGCCCTCGGAATTGAAAGCTGGTCTCCCCAATGACTTCTCAGGAGAAACGAAGGATGTGAATCACTGGCTATTGGCCATGAAAGCATACTTCGCGATTAATTCGACGTTGTACAGCGATGAGCAGAAGGTTCTGGTCCTTCTGAACAAGTTAACCAAGGGGAATGGCCCCCCATTTGCTGAAGGATGTTACGATAAGATCGGAAATAATGCCATCGCCGCCGCTGAAAAGACCTTTGCCAAACTCGAGACTGATTTCTGCTCAACCTTTTTCCCGTTCAATGTCGCCATCGAAGCACAATGAAAACTTCGCTCCCTCTGCCAAGACACCAGAGATAAGGAAGGAGGTTTCCAGAAGTTCATTTCTGAATTTCGCCTCCATTCCTCTCGAGCTGGGATCACTGATCAGGATTCCCTTCTCGAAACCCTCGCCATGGGTATGGACAAGAACATCGTTGAAAAGATCTTGAGTCAACAAGTCCAACCCACCACTGCCAAAGAATGGATCACTCAAGCTGCCAAATATCACACCCAACTCCGCCGCATCGCCGATGTACTTGCTGGAAGAGGAGGAAGTTTCTCTCGCCCTGCTGCTGATCCAAACACCATGGATGTCAGCGCTACTCGCCTTTCCCCTGTCGAAAGAGCCTGTCACTTGAAGGAAGGGCGATGCTTCATTTGCCACAAAAAGGAATGCCGCGCCTCGAATCACTACAGAGACAAGAGGACTTCCTCCACCACTTCCCCTCGCCCGAGCAATCGTCCTTCCCCTCCTCATTCTGACTTAGGAAAATATGTCAACGAGATTGTCACCGACTGGAACATCTCTAAGGAAGAGATCCTGAAGGTACTTTGCACCGTCTATGAAGAAGAAACTCTGTAGAAGAAGAAGCCAAAACTGTTGCTGTCGTTCCCGACATTGCCGAAGAAGAAGTCGCCTCTAATGAAGAGGATTTTTGAAAAGGAGGATTAGTTCGATGTCTAGTTCTCCTCATCGCCTCGCTCTTGTATTCTGTACAACACCACATGCCAAATCCATCCAAATCCCAGTTTTGTTGTCCAAGTCAAGGAGCTCCGAAAACGTCAAAGTAACTGCCCTCATCGATAGTGGAGCCACTGGAAATTTCATCAATGCCTCTATCGTCTCTAAGAACCAACTCCTCACACATCGTCTTGCTAAACCCCTGGCTGTTTCGAATGTAGACGGAACACCCAATAAAAATGGAATCCTCAGAAATTGCACCTCCTTGTACCTATCCATTGGGAATCGTCGAGAATGATGAGACTTCTTCATCATTAATTGCGGAAAAGGACTCATTCTCGGACTCCCTTGGCTACAATCCACTAATCCTGTCATTGATTGGGCCTCTGGAAAGATCACCATCCCCGATGTCCCAACCCCCGATTCCTCTGACTCTGACCAACAACGATATCTGGTCCGCTATCTGGGAAAAGACCCCTCTCCCCCTCAATACTCTCTTCGATCTGACGTCCCTTTTGGCCTCCCTGTCCGAAAAACCACTATCTCCACTGAGCTCGCCATGGCAACTGAGAAACCGAAACAAGAACTCCCATCTCAAATCTCTGACTTCGTCGACGTATTCACTAAACCACCCATTGACGAACTCCCTCCCTCTCGCATTTTAGACCACACCATTGAACTCAAAGAATCCTTCGTCCCCAAGCTTGCAAAGACCTATTCCCTAAATCCAAAAGAACGAGATGCTTGCTCCTCTTTCATCAAGGAAAACCTTGAAAATGGTCGCATTTCCCCATCCCAATCCCTGCAAGCCTCTCCCTTCTTCTTTGTCCCAAAGAAAGATGGCTCCCTTCACCCTTGCCAAGACTACCAATATTTAAATGAGCACACTGTTAAGAACGCCTACCCCCTTCCTCACATCACTGACCTTGTTGATCGTCTCAAAACATCCACCATCTTCACCAAACTGGACATTTGCTGGGGTTATAACAATGTTCTCATTCGACACGAAGACCGTTGGAAAGCCGCCTTCATCACTCCTGACGGTCTCTTTGAACCCAATGTCATGTTTTTTGGCTTCTGCAATGCTTCCTCCACCTTTCAAGCCTTAATGCAACATATCTTTGGTGATTACATCACCGAAGGATGGCTTGTCATCTATATGGACGACTTCCTCATCCATTGTGGAGATGACCTTGATCTTCATTGGTCTCTTGTTCGAAAAGTCCTCGCTCGCCTTCGTGAACACAAACTATATCTCAAGCCCGAAAAATGCACCTTTGCTGCTCGTGAAGTCGACTTCCTTGGTCTCGTTATCTCTGGCGGCTCCCTTAAGATGGACCCTACTAAACTCTCTGCCATTGAAACCTGGTCCCCCCCTCGTTCCGTCCGCGCTGTTCGCTCCTTCATTGGGTTCTACAACTTCTATCACAAATTCATCCCCAATTTCTCCACCATCGCTCATCCTCTCATCGACCTCACCAAGAAAGATGTCCCTTGGCTTTGGTCCCCCGATTGTGCCACTGCCTTCAACTCTTCCCTCCAATCCACCTTTCTTGCCAAACCTGTCCTTGCTATGCCCAATGTCACTCGTCCCTTCACCGTCATGACCGATGCCTCCCTCACTGCCTCTGGCGCTGTCCTCATGCAGACCGACTCCAATGGTGACCTTCATCCCTGTGCATATCTCTCTCGCACTTTCTCCGCCCCTGAACGGAATTATAACATCTACGATCGCGAACTCCTCGCCGTCATCCATGCCCTTGAGGAATGGCATCATTATCTTCAAGGCACCGGTCTCCCTGTCACCATCCTTACCAACCATAAAAACCTTACCTACTTCCACCAACCTCGCAAACTCTCTCGCCATCATGCTCATTGGTGTTAGAGTATACTTATCATTTCGTCCTTGTCCGCATCACATGACTTCACACGTGATCGCGTTTCTCTCTTTTATATTTGTTTACACTCCGATCGCATCCCTCAGCTCTTGATCACATTCTGTGACTTCGCTGAGGTATGCTCATTCTTGTACTCGCATACATCCTGTAACTCACATGGTATTACCTAGTTCCCTTCCGGACTAGCTCGTACAGATTATGAGCCCCGCGCTCTGACTTGATAATCAGAACGCAACCAACACGCGCATATAGTCTACTTTTGGAACTCTTTAGTCACAAGACTTACACACGCTCGTAACCACTGCCATCATCAGGACATAACATCATGGGAAAACATGACCATATATGCGAACTGACTGGCGCAAACAATTACCCTCAATGGCGGAAACAAATGACACTGGCGCTTAAAGGCGAAAAGCTTTGGTCGCACTGCAGTGACGGAACAGATCCAACCAAACCCCTAGATTTAGCATCGCATATACCCATC